>JAOTRH010096271.1:0-16212 GCA_034768845.1 Heliamphora exappendiculata
CATGTGGTCACCTGAAAATATTTTTACAGCAAAATCTCACACCGTGAGCCGAAGCCCAATAGAAAAAGACAATAAAGCTATAAAACAGACTATGCAATTAGACACACACGGGCTCAACCACAGGAGCCAAAAATGGTTTTTCTCCAAAAAAACCACAAGTTTTCCATTTGAAAACCACCATTTTCATCATTAAAACTATGCATATTATCCTGACAGATATCATGCCACAGTTAAGGGAAAACAGTAAACACAGTAATTAGAACATGATCTTTGTTCACCCGGATCATACAATCGGAATCAAAATATTATTTTCCACTCAAAACACAATCAAGGAAAATAAAACGGTAAAACAATTTTCCTCCACTCGAGTCACACAGCCGAGGAGAACACAATAAAATAACATCCTATGTACCGACTCTTCCACACCAACAAAAGTAACAATTATAGACTCTCGTCCATTACCCTAGGCCCACAGGCTTGATAATGACAAGTTCTATACGAAGTCACGACAACGTAACTGCTCAATTTAAGGGTCAAGTTCGAGGGCCCAGAGCACCCACCAACCACTCAATTTATGGGATTCAACCCGAAGGTACAGAGCACCTACTACTTAATTTGTGGGACCTGAGCCTGAGAGTACATGTGAGACCTTGATCTTTTTTGGCATTTTTCGATGCGTGTTTGTCGTTTTCATTTTTTCATGTTTATATGCTTTTAGATGCATGATCAGGGTTAGATATGTATGCCGGGTAGGTTCCCAGGGCCGTTGGCCGTTGTGGCATGGGTTTCGAAAAAAAAAATTTTGACGAGCCTATAAATATCTTCCATTAGATATTTCTTTCAAAATATCTTCTCCTCTCTCTCTCTATAAGTTTCTCTCTTCCTTCTCTCTAGTTTTCGGGGGGCTCGGGGCTCGATTTTGAACGATCCAACAGCGGATCATTGCTATTGGCATGGTGGGCTACGCGTTCATCCAGATAGAATTTTAGTTTGGCAAAGTTTATTTTTTCACGTAGATCAAGACGTTGAGTTTTTGACTCACCGAGGTAGGATCCTAAACTCTCATGTCTTATAAGGGTGTTACGTGTAATCGTGTGTGTTTTTACTGGTAAAAAATGAATAAAAAATTAATTTATATTTTGATAAATCGGATTTTGGTTTGAAAGGGGGTTTTGTGTTGATTTCGGTTGGATGAAATCGAGTTTTGAGTGTTTGTTTCGAGGTTTGTGGTAGTCTTGGGCTTGGGTATATCCGAGGGTGTCGAGAGGGATCTTTAAGGCTTCGATTTGGGTGTGGAAGTGGAGATTTGAAGTATAATGATGAAGAGAGTGGGTTTTGGGCCTTAGAACAGAAAACATGAATTTTTTGGGTTGTTCTTGGGTGGTAGCTCGCTCGAGCACCCGATGTCCGTTCGAGCGGACTAGCTGTGCAGGACCATTTTATTTTGATGTTATCTCCCTCGTCTGGACTCTAAATTGGATCATTCTTATACTCAAATTGAAGCCCCGAAAGTCCTCTTTCCAATGACACCTCTCTCACCTTAAAATTCGTTTTATAGAAAAAGTTATGGCCAAAAGAGTGGAGGTATGTCAATATTTCCAAACCGTTTTTCACCCATTTTTGGCGGAACGTTTGGGAAAGGTTGTTTTTCATCCTTATTGTCCATTTTTATCAAGTTTCTTGTTTCTTGGGGCATCGTGGGCTTGCGTGGGATGTGAGTGGGGCTGTGTTGAGCGTGTGGGAGCCCGTGTTGGTTGTGCTGGGGTCTTGGGGGGTTTCTTTTGGTCATGTGGTGGCCTCTCGGTCGATTGGGTATGAAGCTCGATCGACTGCTCTCCTCTAGTGATTTTTAGTTGATGGATTATGAGATCCTGTCAATTGAAGTCATGGAGAGGGTGTTGGTCATTTCATATGGGGTGTTGGTGCACGATTGAGTACATGGTGATAGGTGCATCGTTGGGTGCGGAACGCTTTGGGTTCGGTGTTCGTTCTAGAGATGGAGTTTTGGTGAGAACCGTTTTGTGAGAGGTTTATGTTGGCCTTTGGTTAGGTCGTGTTATGTAAGTTTGTTGTTTGTGTTGCGTGTGGGTGTCGTGGGTTTGTGTTGGGCGCGTGTGACGCGCATGGTTATATGCGGTTTTTGGTACACGGTTATATGCGTTATGGTTCGTGCATCGTTACATGCGGGTGCTTGGTTTTGGTTCCTGGTTTGAATTTTCTCCTAGCGTTGACCGCTTGAGCGGTGGTTGAGCGCTTGAGCGGGGTGATACCAGAGTGTTGGGTTGGTGATTGACCGCTCGAGCGGTGGTGGTACGCTCGAGCGAGGTGATGGCAGAGGGGTATGTCGGTAGGGGACTGCTCGAGTGCTTTGGCTGTGTTAACCTCCGGGTTAGGTTTTGGTATTGGTATTTTGTGTCGTTAGTTGTCCCGGTGTGTGGACGGGTCCCGATTTGTGGATGGGTCGTTCGGGTATCGAATGACGAGTGTGTGGCTTGTGATGTCTAGCCGGCTTATATGGTTATGTACATTTATAACTCAAGTTTATTCATGTACGGAATATGTGGGTGGATTACATGGCTTTGGTGTCGTTATATGTAACGTGGTTTATACTTTAAAAGGCAGAGTTTTATAGGCATGTGACGTGGCTGTGAAATGTAGTGTTAGTACGTGATTTTATGCATTTAAATCTTGTTTAGGTTATGCATAGGTGTATGGAATGGATAGATGAACATGTGAATGTTAGCTCTGGCTGACGGTGCGTATGTTGGGGCGTATAGTGGTCCCTCGGTAAAAGTCCGTAAAGATGCATACGTGGGGTGGATAATTGTCCCTCGGTGAAAGTTTGAGAAGATTGGGGCTGCGGTCCTTCGGCTTTAGTCTGAGAAGATTGGGGCTACGGTCCTTCGGTGGGAGCTTGAGAAGATGCATGTATTGTATATGTGTTGCACGGGTGGCGTGCGTTATGTGGGTTGCATGGGTTGTTTGCGTTCCATAGATGGGGGTTGCGGTCCTTCGATGAAAGTCTGAAAAGATTCATGGACTGCAAGTATTGCATATTGGGACGGATACACCAATTTTCTTAAAATTGTATTAACGGTCTACGGGAGTCGAAATATTGTATTATCGGCCTACGGGAGTCGTAATACTAGAATCGTTTTCAAGGCTCTGATGAGTCAAAAAATGATTTTTATCCTCGCTTTCCCATTGCATGTGAAAATGGTTTTCTGGCTTTGGTGAGTCGTGATCTAAAACTATTTTCAAACTATTTTAATGGCTTGAAAGAGCGTCGAAAACCGCACTTCGATTTTCCTATCATGTTTTGTTTATACTGCATACCTGTCTAGTTTCTGCTGAGCTTTGGCTCACGGTGTGAGATTTTAATTTTCTTCAGGTACCGGTCACGCAGGTTGATCTAGAGGTGTCGAAGGAGATGGAAGAGTGTAGTCTTTCTTTTTGCTAGTTTTGTTACGTGTATGTTGTAACATATTTTCCAGCATTGGAGCCGTGTAATGTAAGCTGCTTAGCGATTTTATACAATGCATGTATGATTTATTTTGAGAGTGTGATCTCGGGTTGGGTTTTCTGTTGGTTGTTGTGGGGTTTCACGTGACCCGGAGTTTGGGGCTTGACATAATGGTATGAGAGCTCTGGGTTCGAATACCTACGAGCTGTGGGAAGAGGGTGTATCCCGTGTGAGGTTGGATGCGTGTGCTTGATAGCATGTGTTTAGATGCTTTGATAACATGAACGTGTTGACATGTTAGGTGTGAGAATGATGTGTATATGTGAGCATGGGGTTGAATCTTAGGAGTGATAGTCCTGCCTTTGGACGTTTGGATTAACAAACTTGGGAGCCAAGTTAGAAAAGTGTTTAGCTGACGTGATTTCTAGCAGGGAACCTGAGTAGGTTGTCCAGATTGATGCATCATTCTTGTTGGTTCTCCTCGGTATGTAGATTTTGTTTGTCATGAATCTATGTGGCTATGTGTTAGCATGCTTACGTGATTAGCGTTTATGTTCATGCTATGTGATCCGTCTTATGTTCTGTCTCTCCTTTCATATAGACGCGATGTTTGTGTAGAGAGGGCTAGGCAGTAGTCGAGGCTATGGCCGTGGGTTTGGGAGTTGGTGATGGTTTCCATAGGTGGTGTGCTGTGTTGAGCCAGCGGTTGATGAGGATGTGTGGTTGGGGTGAGTTGTAGAACCCGAGTCTTTGAGATAGTTTGCCATTTTTTAGGATGCCTGATCGTGCTTGACTATATCCTAGGAATGATTTGGCTAACCATCTCGTGTACCTATGTTGATTGTGATCCACGGGTTGTTTTCTTCGACCTTGAGTTGAATTTCGGGGACGAAATTCCTTTAAGCGGGGTAGAGTTGTGAGACCCTAACCCATTTTCCTTTTTGGCATTTTTCGACGCGTGTTTGTCGTTTCTATTTCTGCATGTTTATATGCTTTTAGATGCATGATCGGGGTTAGATATGCATGCGGGGTAGGTTTTCGGGGCCGTTGGCCGTTGTGGCGTGGGTTTCAAAAAAAAATAATAATAAATTTTTCGACGAGCCTATAAATATCTTCCTTTAGATATTTAATTCAAAATATATTCTCCTCTCTCTCTTCTCTCTCTCTACAAGTTTATCTCTGCCTTCTCTCTAGTTTTCGGGGGGTCCGGGGCTCAGCTTTCAACGACCCAACAAAGGATCCTTGCTATTGGCATGGTGCGCTACGTGTTCATCTGGATAGAATTTCAGTTTGACAAAGTTTATTTTTGTATGTGGATCGAGACGTCTAGTTTTTGACTCACCGAGATAGGATCCTAGACCATAATGTCTTATAAGGGTGATACATGTAATCGTGTGTGTTTCTACCGATTAAAAACGCATGAAAAATTTATTTATGTTTTGATAAATCGGGTTTTGGTTTGAAAGGGGGGTTTGTGTTGATTTTGGTTGGATGAAATCAGGTTTTTAGTGTTTGTTTCGAGGTTTGTGGTAGTCTTGGGCTTGGGTATGTCCAAGGGTGTCGAGAGGGAGCTTTAAGGCTTCAATTTGGGTGTGAAAGTGGAGATTTGAAGTATAATGATGAAAAGAGTGGGTTTTGGGCCTTAGAATAGAAAATAAGAATTTTCTGGGTTGTTCTCGGGTGGTAGCTCGCTCGAGCGCCCAACGTCTGCTCGAGCGGATTGGCTGCGCAGGGCCATTTTATTTTGATGTTATCTCCCTTGTTCGTACTCAGAATTGGGTCGTTCTTGTACTCAAATTGAAACTCCAGAAGTCCTCTTTCGAATGACACCTCTCTCACCTTAAAATTCATTTTGGATAAAAAGTTCTGGCCAAAAGAGTAGAGGTATGTCAAGATTTCCAAACCGTTTTTCACCCTTTTTGGCCGAACATTTGGGAAAGGTTGTTTTTCATCCTTGTTGCTCCTTTTTATCAAGTTTCTTGTTTCTTGGGGCGTCATGGGCTTGCGTGGGACGTGAGTGGGGCCGTGTTGGGCGTGTGGGAGCCTGTGTTGGTTTTGCTGGGGTCTTGGGGGGTTTCTTTTTGTCGTGTGGTGGCCTCTCGTTCGATTGGGTTTTGGGGCTCGATCAACTGCTTTCCTATAGTGATTTTTATTTGATTGGATTATGGGATCTTGTTAATTGAAGTCACGGAGAGGGTGTTGGTCATTTCATGCGGGGTGTTGGTGCATGGTTGAGTGCGTCGTGATTGGTGCATCGTTGGGTCCAGTGTTCTTTCTAGAGATGGTGTTTTGATGAGAACCGTTTTGTGGGAGGTTTGTGTTGGCCTTTGGTTAGGTCATGTTCTGTAAGTTCGTTGTTTGTGTTGTGCGCGTGTGGGCGTCGTGGGTTTGTGTTGGGCACTTGTGATATGCATGGTTAGATGCTGATTTTGGTACACGGTTGTATGCGTGGCGGTTTGTGCATCGTTGCATGCGGGGGCATGGTTTCAGTTTCTGGTTTGAGTTTTCTCCCAGCGTTGAGCGCTCAAGCAGTGGTTGAGCGCTCGAGCGGAGTGGTGCCAGAGTGTTGGGTTGGTGAATGATCGCTCGAGCAGTGGTAGTGCGGTTGAGCGGTGGTTGTTTGTGGATGGGTCATTCGGGTATCGAATGACAGGTGTGTGGCTTGTGATGTCTAGTTGGGTTACATGGTTATGTACATTTATAACTCTAGTTTGCTCATGTACAGGATATGTGGGTGGATTACATAGCTTTGGTGTCGTTATGTGTAACGTGGTTTATGCTTTAAAATGCAGAGTTTTATAGGCATGTGACGTGGTTGTGAAATGTAGTGTTAGTACGTGGTTTTATGTATTTAAATCTTGTTTAGGTTATGCATAAGTGTATGGAATGGATAGATGAACATGTGAATGTTAGCTCTGGCTGACGGTGCGTATGTTGGGGCGTAGTGGTCACTCGGTGAAAGTTCGTAAAGATGCATACGTGGGGCAGATAATGGTCCCTCGGTGAAAGTCCGTGAACATTGGAGCTACGGTCCTTCGATTTCAGTCTGAGAAGATTGGGGCTACGGTCCTTCGGTGGGAGCCCGAGAAGATGCATGTGTTGTTTATGTGTTGCACGGGTGGCGTGCGTTGTGTGGGTTGCATGGGTTGTGTGCGTTGCATAGATGGGGGCTGCGGTCCTTCTGTGAAAGTCCGAGAAGGTTCATGGACTGCATGTATTCCATATTGGGATGGATAGACCAATTTTCTTAATACTATATTATCGGCCTACGGGAGTCGAAATACTGTATTATCAGCCTATGGGAGTCGTAATACTAGAATCATTTTCAAGGCTCTAATGAGTCAAAAATTAGTTTTTATCCTCGCTTTTGCATTGCACGTGAAAATGATTTTCTGGCTCTGGTGAGTCATGATCTAAAACTGTTTTAAAACTATTTTAATGGCTTGAAAGAGAGTGAAAACTGCACTTCGATTTTCCTAGGATGTTTTGTTTATACTGCATACCTGTTTAGTTTCTGCTGAGCTTTGGCTCACGGTGTGGGATTTTAATTTTCTTCAGGTACCGGTCACGCAGGTTGATCTGGAGGTGCCGGAGGAGGTGGAAGAGTGCATTCTTCCTTTTTGCTAGTTATGTTACAAGTATGTTGTAACATGTTTTCCAGCGTTGGAGCCGTGTAATGTAAGCCGTTTGGCGATTTTATACAATGCATGTATGATTTATTTTGAGAGTGTGATCTCGGGTTGGGTTTTCTGTTGGTTGTTATGGGGTTTAACGTGATCCGAAGTTTGGGGCGTGACAGTACAAAGCACCCAATCACTCAATTTATGGGGACTAACCCGAAGGTACAGAGCACATATACTGCGCACGTTTTCAGACTTACACCGAGGAGCAATGGAAGCCCAACTCAACCAAACCCACTGTCACGGTACATCTATGGATTACATTCAAGAAAAACCTGTAAAACAGTTTTACATTGCATATATATAAAAGGGATCCCATCCATCAACACGGAGATCTACAAGCATGTAACAACATATTTTTAATAAAACTGAGACTCAACCCCAAGGGTTAGCTCCAAACCTTCACAACCATATTTTTTTATAAAAACACCTTGTTTTTAAAACTCCTTTTGAAAACCTCATATCTCAACACATCCGGATCATGTATAAAACCAAGAAAGACGTAAAACCCACTTTTTCCCATAAACCAAGGTTTAAACATGTAAACAGCATTTTATGCGTTTCTACCCGGTGAAAGCAAGTATAATTAAATATATCACCCTTTTAACAGTAGTAGGTCTAGAATCCTACCTCAAAGAGCTAAAAGCTCGATGCCTCAAAATCCAACCTCATCGGAACGAGAATCCGTCCGGATGGATGTGAAGCCCACATCGCCGACAACAAGGATCTGCTGTCCAACTGTGAAAAACTAAGCCCCGGGCCTCCTGAAAGCTAGAGAGAAGGTAGAGAAAAGGAAGAGAGAAAGAGATTTTCTTTGAAAAGATATTTTAGATCTCAAAAAGATATTTTGTTCTCTTTATAGCTTTTCGCGCCCAGGACCCACCGCTCGAGCGAGGTCCCCACTGCTCGAGTGGACCCCTTGTTAACATAGGCCCTACCACACCACTACTTGAGCGCCTAAGAACCGGTCGAGCGAACCCCACTTCGAGCCACGCTCTGCTACTACCCCGCTTGAGTGCACACCCACCGCTGGAGCGGTCACTTCTCGGACCAACACTCTGCCACCAGCCCGCTTGAGCAAGATCCCCACCGCTCGAGCGGTCGTCGCTGGGAGAGAAAACTGAAAAAGGAAACCAAAACTGAACCCCCGCATGCTTAACACGTATAGCACCAATACAAAACATGTTGTTCTACAACGGAAACATAATCTATGCAACACAGAGATACATATATGGAAAGAAACGCATCAACATATATAAAGATCTCGAAAAGAGATCGGTCTGAGTCTCACAACTCTCCCCCCTTAAGGAATTTTGTCCCCGAAATTCACAATAAGGTCACGAGGTAAACAGGTTTGGATATCTAGCACGCATCCCAGACTTAAGCTCTCATGTCGCTTCTTCAACCCCGCGAAGAAGCCACAGAACCTTGACACAAGAAATTGTCCTCCCCCGCAACACCTGCTCCTTCGTATCAAGAATTCTCACAGGATGCTCCTCATAGGTGATATCCTCATCAACCCGCAGCTCAGCCCATTCTAACACATGAGAAGGATTAGGCTCGTACCTCCGAGGCATAGAAACGTGGAACACGTTATGTATAGATGCTAACTGAGGTGGCAAAACTAAACGATAGGCAACCTCTCTAACTCTGTCCAGGATCTCAAAAGGTCCAATGAAACGCGGTGATAGCTTCTCGCTACGACCAAACCTCATTAAACCTCTACGTGGTGAGACCTTCAGAAACACGTGATCTCCCACAGCAAACTCCAAAGGTTGTCTCCTCTGATCTGCATAACTCTTCTGGTGACTATGTGCCTTCAAAAAGCTTTGGCGTATCACTGCAATCTTCTCCGTCGTTTCTCGCACCATGTCGAGTCCTAAGACTGTGGTACCTCCCACATCTGTCCAACACACGGGTGATCTACACGGTCTACCATACAAAGCCTCATACGGTGCCATCCTAATACTGGACTGATAACTGTTGTTGTATGCAAACTCTGCCAACGGTAGATGATCCTCCCAAGAACCTATGAAGTCTAGAACACAAGCCTGTCCTCCAGAATCTATATAATCCTCTCAGACTGGCCATCCGTCTGGGGTGAAAAGCTGTACTAAACATCAAGTTCGTCCCCAAAGCCTCCTGAATACTCCGCCAAAAGCGCGATGTGAAGCGTGGGTCACTGTCAGAAATAATAGACACTGGTACTCCGTGCAACTGTACTATCTCTCTGATATACAACTGACTCAGTCTCTCCACTGAATCCTTCACGCAAATGGGCAGAAAATGTAAAGACATCGTCAACCTATCGACCACAACCCACACGGTGTTGTGTCACTTAGGTGAGCGAGGAAGTCCTGACACAAAGTCCATCGTGACGTTCTCCCACTTCCATTCAAACACTGGTAACAGCTGTAACAATTCACCCGGCTTCTGGTGCTCCGTCTTTACCTGCTGATAGGTAAGGCACTGAGAAACAAACTGAAGCATGTCCTTCTTCATTTATGTCCAATAAAACTGACAACGTAAGTCATGGTACATCTTCGTGCCTCCTGGATGCACAGCAAGGCGAGAATGATGACACTCACGTAGTATGTTTGCACGACATAAATCTGGCACAAACAACCTTCTTACTAATCTCAAAGTCATATATGATCCCATAACCCATCCTGCTGTATCCTCTCCACTGGCGACACGGTCCCGTATCATTTGAGCTTCCTGGTCCGCCTGCTGGACCTCTTGCACACATGCTATCAACGCTGGTCGAGTAACTACTGAAAATAAGGTAGCGCCCATCACTGTCTCTCCAAGACACAAATCAAACTCTCCAACATCTCTAAGAATATCCTACTCACGTATAGCTACAGAAGCTAACGACCCGTGAGATCCCCTACTAAGAGCGTCAGCCACCACATTAGCCTTCGTTGGATGGTACTGTAAGTCAAAGTCGTAATCCTCCAACAACTCCATCCACCGTCGTTGGCACAAATTTAGGTCCTTCTGCAAAAATAAGTATTTTAAGTTCTTGTAATCGGAGAAAACCTCGAAATGCTCACCATAAAGATAGTGACGCCATGTCTTTAAGGCAAAGACCACGGCTGCCAACTCCAAATCGTGTGTCGGGTAGTTCTTCTCATGCATCTTCAATTGCCGAGAACCATAGGCTACAACCTTTCCTTACTGCATCAGGACACAACCCAAATTGCCATGTGAAGCGTCACAATATACTTTATACCCCAAGCCTCACTCTGGGATGATCAACACTGGCGTGCTAGTCAACCTTGTCTTCAGCTCCTGGAATGCTGATTCACAGGACTCACTCCAAACAAACACAACCCCCTTTCGTGTCAGACGCGTCATCGGTACAGCAAGTCTCACAAAATCCTTCACAAACCGCTAATAGCACCCTGTTAAGCCCAAAAAACTACAAATCTCAAAAACATTCTTCAGTCGCTCCCAGCCTATCACAGCATCTGTCTTTAACGAATCTATTGATACTCCGTCCGACGACACGAAGTGTCCCAAAAACCTTACCTCAGACATCCAGAACTCACACTTCTCGAACTTCGCATACAAGCGATGCTCTCTCAAAATCTGTAGCACGATCCGCAGGTGATCCTCGTGTGCCTCCCTAGTGGGTGAATATATCAGAATATCATCCACGAACACCACTACAAAACAGTCTAAATACTGATGGAAGATTCGGTTCATCAAACTCATGAACGTGGCTGGCGTATTCGTCAGACCGAACCACATGACCAGAAACTTGTAGTGACCATAGCGAGTCCAGAAAAGCGGTCTTCGCTATGTCCTCATCCCTAATCCTCAACTGGTGGTACCCCAATCTCAAGTCAATCTTTGAGAAGCAGCTCGACCCCTTCAACTGATCAAACAAATCATCTATTCTCGGCATCAGATACTTATTCTTCACTGTTACCTGATTTAGCTTCCGGTAGTCGATATACAAACGCAAGGATCCATCATTCTTCTTTACAAAAAGAGCAGGAGCTCCCCATGGCGAAGTACTCCGAAGTATAAACCCCATGTCTAGCAACTGCTGAAGCTGTACCTTGAGTTCACGCAACTCAGCGGGTGCAAAACGATAAGACGGTATAGATATGGGAGCAACTCTGGGAACTAGATCAATGGAGAACTCTACCTCACGGCTCGGTGGCAATTCAAACAGATCGTCAGGAAAGACATCTGAGTAGTCGCAAACCACCAGAGATAACTCTCCCCGAACCCTAACCTCCTCGTCCAACATGAGGGCTGAAAAGAGGAAACCCAAGTTTCCCTAGTTTCGCACAGCGCCCGGCATAGACCTCAAACCCTCATATCCCGGTCTCCCACAAAGCAAAAATAATCTCCCATCGGTGTAAAAATTGTTACCCTCCGTCGATCGCAATCGATGAAGGCACGATAGGTGGTCAACCAATCCATCCCTAGGATGATATCAAATGTGGCCATGTCTAGAATAACAAGGTCAAACTCTAAGCAACAATCGGCGACCTCCAACGCGCAGGATCTACAGACAAGACTCAACTTTACACTCCCACTGACTGGGGTCTCTACACTCATAGTACCACCCAACTAGTCCATTTCCAACCCCAAAGCAGATGCAAAAGCAGATGATATAAACGCATGCGATGCTCCGGTGTCTATGAGAACACTGGCCCATGATCTATAGACTAGAAAAGTACCTCTAATCATGGAGGTGGTAGCAGCAGCATCGGGCACGACCAGTGCTTTGGATGAATTAGGATTCGCAAGCACATAAGCTCTGGCCTGCCCACTGTGGCCCTGTACTGTAGATTATTTGCCTGACTGTACTAATGCACCCCCTTCTGCAAACTGAGATAACTGACATCCCTGGATTGTTGGAGTAACAGGTGCTCCAGCTCTTCTCCGCACGCTCCCTCCTGATGTGCCCGGATTGGCCACACTCATAACATACCACTGGTCCTCTCCCCTGAGCTTGCGGCTGTGACTGTGCCTGGACAAGCGCTGCACTCCTGCACTCTGTCGCACGATGCCCTAGCCGCTGGCATCTATGACAAAGCGTCCTCTGATCCGACCGTCCCGTTGAGACTACGGGATGTGCGGGTACAGAAGACTGTGGCGGATACGACCCCATCGGATGAGAACTCGGACCAGATGTCAGTCGACGCTTGTTCTCCTTACACCCCTGAGACTGTGCATGTTCCCCTCCTTGCTGACCCCAACTGTCCCTATCTTTGCGCATCTCATTCAGAGTGTCCTCCATTTTCATGGCCATCTGTACCAAATCTGTGAAGACCTGCATCTGGAATGCAGCCACGCTATCTCTAATGGTGGGCCTCAAACCCATCTTGAACCGTTTCGCACGAAACTCATCAGTGGGCACAATCTCCTGCGTAAACCGGGACAGGCTAGTAAACTCAGCTTCATACTCAATCACAATTATCGTCCCCTGAGTCAGAAATAGAAAATCCTCTATGTAGCAATCCCTCAAAGTCGCTAGAAAGTATTTCTCCAGAAAAACCTTTCTGAATGCCTCCCAAGTGCTTGCCACTGTGGTCTTAGCGAACTTTCACCACATATGAGCACTCCCTCTGAAATGAAAGGCGACACATATAACCCTTAGATCATCTTCCTCAATCTGAAGCGAATCCAGAATCCTGGTAACTAGCTCCAGCCACTCAGTGGCAACCGTAGGGTTGGGATCCCCGAAAAAGGTAGGAGGGTTCAAATGGCAAAACTCACGCATTGTAACCGTCGCCCTCGGCTCAGGTATACTCTCCCTTCCCCTAGTGGCCTCAGCCAGTTGCCGTATGGAGCCGACCATCTCACACAACAAATCTCCATCGCTAACCGATCCTTGGGGTGCATTAGCATCCCCAACATCTGGAACTGGAACGTCCCTTCGGCCAGAACCACGGCCATGGCCTCGACTTCGGTCTCGTCCTCCCCGCATGGACATAATTCTATATGAAAGCAATATAACATGATAAGCATTCCTATAACATGTTATTGCTAATGTCAAAGAAAGATCACATATAAGCATGCTAACACATAACCACTTAGATCATGTCATCACATATCTCACATACCGAGGAGAACTAACAAGAAAGACTCGTCCATCTGAACAGCTTACTCAGATTCCTAGCTAGAAATCACGTCTGCGAAGTGCGTCTTTAACTTGGCTCCTAAGTTGTCAATCCAAATGCCCGAAGGCAAGACTAATCAATCCTAAGGTCTAACCTCCATACCCACGTATACATCACAAGCTATCATACTATGTTAGGAAAACGCTATAACACATGCAGTCAAGCACACATACATCCTTACAAGGTGATGTACCCTCTTTCCCATGGCTCATAGGTATTCAAATCCAGAGCTCTGATACTAAGTTGTCACGCCCCAAACACTAGGGTCACGCGATAGCCCACCAAAATACCCATTTGAGAAAATAAGATTTGCAGTTGGAACACCATCAAGTATAAACCAAAACACCCATTTGAGAAAATAAGATTTGCAGTTGGAACACCATCAAGTATAAAATATTACAATATTTGGATAAAGATCCCCAAGTTTATCTCTCATAAATAGAAATCATGCAAACTCATACATGAATAAATATATCGCCGAAAGGCGTACAAAACCAGGCTTCTGAAACAGGCATCACATGTATAAGTACATGTCCAAAACAGGAAAATTACAGTAAGCTCCCCACCACCACAAGTCTCTAGGTTAACTCCGCGTGGTCACCTGAAAATATTTTTACAGTAAATTCCCACACCGTGAGCTGAAACCCAATAAAAAAATACAATAAAGCTAAAAAGAAGGCAATGCAATTATACACACACGGGCTCAACCACAGGAGCCAAAAAGGATTTTTCTCTCAAAAATCACAAGTTTTCCATCTGAAAACCACAATTTTTATCCTTCAAACTATGCATATCATCCTAACAGATATTATGGCACAGTTAAGGGAAAGCACTAAACACAGTAATCAAAACATGATCTTTGTTCACCCGGATCATACAATCGGAATTAAAATATTATTTTTCCACTCAGAACACACAACCGAGAAAAATAAAACGGTAAAATAGTTTTTCTCCACTCGGGTCACACAGCCGAGGAGAACACAGTAAAATGAGATCCTATGTACCGACTCTGTCACACCGACAAAGGTAACAACTATAGACTCTCGTCAATTACCCTAGACCCACAGGCTTAATAATGACAAGTTCTATACGGAGTCACGACAACGTAACTGCTCAATTTACGGGTCAAGCCCGAGGGTCCAGCGCACCCACCAACCACTCAATTTACGGGATTCAACTCGAAGGTACAGAGCACCTGCTACTTAATTTATGGGACCTGAGCCCGAGGGTACAAAGCCCCCAATCACTCAATTTATAGGAACTAACACGAAGGTACAGAACACCTACGCTGCACCCGTTTCGGACTTACACCGACGAGCAATGAAAGCCCAACTCAACTAAATCCACTATCAAGGTACATCTATGGATAACATTTAAGAAAAACCTGTAAAATAGTTTTACATCGCATGTATATAAAAGGGATCCTATCCATCAACATGGAGATCTACAAGCATGTAACAACATATTTTTAATAAAACTGAGACCAAACCTCCACAACCATGTTTTTCATAAAAACACCTCATTTTCAAAACTCCTTTTGAAAACCACGGATCTCAACACATTCGGATCATGTATAAAACCAAAAGAGGCATAAAACCCATTTTTACCCATAAACCAAGGTTTAAACAAGTAAACAACATTTCATGCATTTCTACCAGTGAAAGCAAGTATAATTACATATGTCACCCTTTTAACAGCAGTAGGTCTAGAATCCTACCTTAAAGAGCTAAAAGCTCAATGCCTCAAAATTCAACCTCGTCGGAACGAGAATCCATCTAGATGGATGTGAAGCCCACGTCATCGACAACAAGGATCTACTATCCAACTGCAAAAAACTAAGCCCCGGGCCTCCCGAAAGCTAGAGAGAAGGTAGAGAAAAGGAAGAGAGAAATAGATTTTCTTTGAAAAGATATTTTAGATCTTAAAAAGATATTTTGTTCTCTTTATAGCTTTTCACGCCCAGGACCCACCGCTTGAGCAAGGTCCCCACTGCTCGAGCGGACCCCTTGCTCACATAAGCCCTGCCACACCACCACTTGAGCGATCACATCTCGGACCAACACTCTGCCACCAGCCCGCTCGAACGAGATCCCCACCGCTCGAGCAGTCGTCGCTGGGAGAGAAAACTAAAAAAGGAAACCAAAATCAAACCCCCGCATGCTTAACACGTATAGCACCTATACAAAATATACTGTTTTACAATAAAAACATAATCCATGCAACACAGAGATACATATATGGAAAGAAACGCATCAACATATATAAAGATCTCGAAAAGAGACGGGTCCGGGTCTCACATAATGTAGGCAAACCGAGTGTGTGGTTCTTTGTAATCCATCTTGGGTGGATAGAGTGCCACGACGAGTTGCGTGTAAGATGAGCTGCCGAGTACAAGAGATGGGTATCGGTTCGATTACTTGGTGGGAAGAGTATGAATGGGTTGAATGGTGTTAGCGATGGATTGGAGGGATAATCGTTATACACGTGGTACAAACGTAAAGGAAAGATGCGAGTGTAGGTACATGCATTGACAAATGGTATGATTGATGACTGTCTAAAGTTCAAAAACTGGCTAAGTGAGGGATGTTGTGAATTCGAGGGACCAATGTACATATTATAAGTGTGAGTTAGTACCGAGTGGGTTCTATTGTGATCGATTAGAGACTGAATAATCGATTAAGAGTCAAAGGTTCGATGGTAGAATGTGGGGTTACGTATGTACATTGTGTCGTTATATGGGATGTGATTGAATTACGTATATAAGTATGTACCTGTGAAATATTTTATCTGTGTGGCATTGTTGGAGGAACACCGCCAAGATCATTATTTTTGTAAAATAATTTTCGGTAAAAAATTAACTAGACGGGCAAACGCCAAAACGGGCTCCAGATAAAAATTTTGACGTCGAACGATCAAAAATAAA
>JAOTRH010096282.1:0-16212 GCA_034768845.1 Heliamphora exappendiculata
TAATAATGTACATAAAGCTCGACATCAGTTTGAATTTAAAAAGTTGAATGGTAGAATATGGATTTAGGGTTTGAAGAATGAAGAAGAAGAGATAGGAAGAAAGAAAAGAGATGAGAAAAAAGAGTTCAAAGGTTAATTAGCCTCCTTCACCCACACTTCATTATATATATTATTAGGTCAAAGATAAGTACAAAAATACAATTAAGGAAATAAAGCAAACATAGAAATCACTATTAACAAAAAACTTTTGGACAATCTAGACTGAAAATAGAAGTCTCATTCAGCATATTATCACAGCAAACAGATGGGATAAGCAGCAAGTATTTGAAAGTAAGGAAATAATTTGGTGACGATAATACCTCAACACGAATATCGCATATGGCTTTCAAAATCACTACACGAACCCCAGGCTCAAGCGCATTATAAGCTTCAACCTCAGCCCTAACATATGAGCAAGATAAACCCATAAACATGCATTAAACCCATAAATTTGAATTTTATAAAGATTCAAGATTACTCACCCATGAGATGCAACTATTGGCAGATTCCCTTCAGCAACCTGCATAAAGTTCCAGAGTCATGTCAACTCAATCTACAAAAGGAATCTATTCACGTAACACTGTCCAGCATTAGCTTCAAAGAGAGTACAACGTTACCCAATGCCACCAATCCCTCAACTTTCTGCATAGAACGGTAATCCAAGTATTATGTCCAAGGGCCATTCGGGTAATTGGAGGGATGGCCTGTTAAAAAACAAATAAATAACTTGAAAACGGAACTTGTTGCAGCAGCGAATCACCAATGCTATGAAGAAATAAAACTTGCACAACCAAGCCACCACCTATATCCTGATACATTCTCTTTACCAAAAGAAAACGTATCTCATTAATAGATATTAAACACATTTCAAAATTATTATGATGAGATGATGATGGTGGTAAATTGGTAATAATAGGATCCAACTCATTTCATTGAAATACAGGCCTTAATGATTCAGATTTCTCATCACCATGACATACGAAAATCCAAAAGTAAGAAAATAGAAAGAAAAAAAAAAGGGGGGGGGGGGAGGCGCATTTTTTTCTTACATAGAGTAATCAAAACTTCAGATGCAGAAATGAGATAAAGGTCATAGTAGAATACAACTGCGCAATACACCAACTGCCATCAAAAAGGTCGATCTCTCAACTTCTCTTACATATTATACAACTTTTATCATGAGAAATACCAAAAGGAATCCAAACTCTCAAAACATACCCAAAAAATTACAAAAGATGCGTATCTATGTTATCTATATTATCTATATTATTAGATAAGGAAACACTAGGGCAATACAAACTTTTGGTGAAGCCATATCACAGGATTTGCTTTTTATTAAACGGGGCAAACATGACTTTTAAAATTAAGTAAATGAAATGAAACATAACTACCCATTATCTATGTAACCTCCCACTTCTTGCATAATTTCTCATATAAATTTTTCGGAAAACTCATTTTCTATTTTTAATTTCTCACAAACAACTACTCTTTATTTATGTAACCTTCTACTTCTTAAAAAACTTACTTTCTATTTTTAATTTCTCACAAATAACTACTCTTTATTTATATAACCTTCTACTTCTTACATAATAATTTCTCAAAATATTTAAAATCATAAAATTATAGTAAAATATAATGCATACGCATTGCGCTTGCCACAAGTCTAGTTCAAAAGAAGGAAACCCAACTTGTATGGATAGTCAATCAAAAAAACACTTCCAACATCAAAACGCCATCACATCCCTTTTCCCCTTGCACCTTCCACTGTCATACCATCACCGAAGCCTTTCCACTATCATACCATCACCGAAGCCTTTTCACCTATGAAGCATAAATACGGGCACAGATATAAATACAAACATAGACTCAGACTCAGACACGGCAATTTCAAGAAAATCAGGATACATATACGGCGGGAAAAGGGCAGAAAATATATTTTTATTTATATATTTACCCCATGTTTATAAATAAAACATTAACAAACAACTTCCAGAAAAAAGGTTAAGAAAAAAACTAAAAATAACTAAAAAGGTAAAGCAAATACCAACATGGTAAAGAAAAAAATTAGGAAACATCTAAATATGCCATTGTCGTCGAATGATTCAAAGACTCAAATGAAGAAAAAATCGGAAAATGAAAAAAGAGGGGAGACGAAGAAGAGAGAGAGAAGAAGATGTAGACAAGTAGAACGAAAAATGGAGAGAGAAGCCGCTAAAAAATAGAAGAAAGAAATGGAGAGCGCTTACTTAGAGGGCGATTGAAGGTCGTTGGTGATTGTCGCCAGTGAGATTGAGGTCATCGGTGGTCGTCGAGCTCGCTGGTGAAGGTCGCGGTGAATAGCGAAGTTGAGGGGCCGAGTATTTTTTTAGATTGTGCATTGAGGCTCTTAGGGTTTTTTATTTCATAATTGGATTTAGTGTGTCCAGGCGTATTCAAAATTGGACACGCGTGTCCCCTGTATATCCCTCGGCTTGTCTGACTGAAATTTTTTTTAAAAAAAAAATAGGACATGCCACATGGCATGTTCGGCACGTGTTCCAGCATATCCCCGGCGTGTCCGGCACGTGTTCCAGCGTGTCCCCGGCGTGTACGTGTGTCCGGCGTGTCCGACACGGCTACGGCACCTATTCCGACATGTCCGCGCTTCATAGCTTTCCACAACCACTATCATCACAACGCCATTACATCCCTCTTCCCCTTGCACTTCCACTGTCATACCATCACCGAAGCCCTTCCAAAACCCACCACCCCTCTATCTCTTTCCCCCCGCCATGGATCTCCCTCCCCCT
Organism: Heliamphora exappendiculata; assembly: GCA_034768845.1. Lineage (NCBI taxonomy): Eukaryota > Viridiplantae > Streptophyta > Magnoliopsida > Ericales > Sarraceniaceae > Heliamphora > Heliamphora exappendiculata. The sequence goes on from JAOTRH010096282.1 coordinate 2,829, forward strand.
TTCTCTCCATTGATGCTAATGGCAATATCACTTGCTCACAAATTCATCCAACAACCACCTCGTGAATTCCATAGGAATCCAGCTCCACCCGTTGATCCCATTCCCTCCAAATACAACATAGCATAACAGGTCCTAATTCCACATCACAACCCCCATTTATATTATAGAAACCCTAAAATTGAAAGAATGAGATTCTTATGTGGATTGTACTTGAGCATTTTAAGAAAGCCAACTGACGAGATGTAAATTTGCTCTATAACTTCCATAATGAATTTATGCAATATGTATATCCAAGTCCATGATGGTGGCTGGTGAGAGAGCTGTAGATGGTAGAGATATGGAGGAGTGACTAGTGAGGCTATCCAGGAAAAGCAATTGATCAGCAAACCAGTCCAAACCAGCCAGTTTGATCCGATTTATTGATATCTTGGGTTTGGATCTAGGTCACAAAATGACAAAGGTGCTAGTATACTTTGGAATTCTTCCAACTATATTTTTCCTTGGAATGCATCATTGGGAACACTAAGAACCTGTCATATTATAGAGCTTCTCTTCGCACATGATTAATCTATGTAAAGTATAAGAACTTCAAACCCCAAGAATATATAAGTAAGAACTTGATGCGCAGGACTGCAGAGAGAGCGGAGGGAACTTGAGAAAGGGCGGCAGTAGAGAAGAGCTCTACCTCAAAGAGGATGGCAAATGAATAGTAACCTTTAAAGGAGCAAGGCCCCTCGCTTATGTAAGAGACAAGCAGGCATGGGGTTGCTATCACAAGGGACGTGTAGAGCTATTCCCCTGAAGCAACCACCTATGCCTGCCACGGGGTCACTATCACAAGGGACATGTAGAGCTATACCCTTGAAGCAACCACCTAAGCTTGCCGCATGGTTCAATGGCTAGATGGGGGTTGCGTGTTGAACCTGCTTTTAGGGGTTCTAAAGGTTCTAAAGTGTCTTATAATTCAGAATGGTCGGCTTACTTCTTGTCTTTGGTCAACACCCACTTCTTGTCTTTGGTCGACACCCTTCTCTTTCTAAGGATTATCATAATGGAGTTACCCCAAAGGTGGGGCGAGTCAAGTAACTCTATTGAGCCCTTTCATCTAATATTTAAACCACAATCCTCAAAAGGTTTCGAGTGAGATCTCCTAAGCGCTACTCCTACCCTAAGTTTATCATAGAGTCTTGAATTTGTTAAGTATTGGAGAAAAAAAGATTAACCCAAGTGGATGGTCTTGAGCAAGCAGAGTGTGGTTTTCCCAATTTGTGTGAATGAGGCAGGGGTGATGTGAGGCCAAGTGCCTGGGTGAGCGAAGTGAGATTGGCTCGACGGCTCGTAGCCAAGCCCCTAAGCATCCGAAGTGGGTTAGCTCGATAACAAGCCCTTCGCGCAAGTGGAGCAGGGTTCGCTCAAAGCTAAGCAATCGTATCTAGAGTTAGAATAAATTTAATTTCACATATTACTTGCAATTACTCAAAATCAGATCAAACCAAACTAAGCCTAATGCCTCGATCATTTAGGGTCACTTATGTAAATCGCTTTTCTCCATTAAGCTTTGTTAAGGACTATATGTTCATTTGAACAACTCCATATCTTTTTTTCTACCACATCATCCAACGTCAATTTAGGTGTTATACTCCCCTCACCATTACCATTAATACCGATCCTATCACTCTTCCTAGAATTCACATCTATTTGTCTAAATTGTGTGACCAAAACTTTCTTAGGATATTTTCTCTTAACTATCTCTAATTGGTGGTAACCCTACAATTTCACAAATGCTTTCACTCTTGATTCTCTTTCCAATCCTTATCATGCATCCATCTTGATAGCTTTCACCTCAGTTACATTATTTGTGTACTGATTCTTAGTTACCCAAAACTTTGTTCCATATAGCATTACTCCCATATAGTGTTGTTGGCCTTACGACTTCTATGAGACCCGGTTTCCTTTTCTTTTTCTTTTTTTTTGTTATGTGTTTATGTAGAACGTGTTGGTTATTATTTTAATCGTTATAGGAAAAGCATGTTTTTATATGTGTTATGCATGTTGGGTTCTATCCCGATTCGATCAAGCGTTACAGCTAACTGCATTAGCATGTTGAGTAGTGCATGAGAACTGTGTTGTGAGATGTTTGGCTTCTATTTTGATTTAGTTTTACATCTTTTGTTCGGGTGTTTTACCGAGCGTTGACTGCTCGAGGAGTGGGGATCCCGCTCGAGCAGACAGGTGGCAGAGAGTTTGAGTCGGTGGGTACTGCTTGAGCGGTGGGGTGTCCACTCGAGCGGATTATCGATGTGGAGTGCTTTTAAATATCTGTTTAAGACTTGGGTTTGCGCACCGAAGCTTCTCTTGCAAGCTTCACTCTCTCTCTCTCTTGAAAGAAAAATCAGATCATCTACCTTCTCTCTAACTTTTAACTTGGTTCGGGATTAGTTTTTGGTGATCGATTAGTGGATCCTTGTTATCCTTGCCGTGAGATTCGTATTCATCATAACAGAATCTCATTTCGACGACGTTTGTTTTTCATTGGTGTTAAAGCGACGAGTTTTTATCTCTCCGAAGTAGGATTCTAGACTATCTTGCTTTAAATGGATGTTACGTGCAATTCTATGCGTTTTTACCGTTTTAAAATGCATCAAATGTTGAACTTTGGGTATAAGCTATGTTTGGTTGGATAAAACGGCTTTTATGCATTTTTTTTATAGTTTATTACAAAGCTGGTGGACGTGTGGATGTTCGTAATTTTCAAAAATGTGAATTTTGAAAATGGAGAGATTTATGTAAAATTTATGAAAATCGCGTTTTGTAGGTTTGGAGCTAGCCCTTGGGGTTGAGCTTTGGTTTTAAACGTTTCAGTTGAAATGGTGAAACACTTGAAAATGTTGGTCGTTTTTCCATAGTTATGGACGACGTGGCTGAAGGCCATTGAACGTTTTATACTTAATTAATGTATTGCTTTAAACGTTTTCGTAATTGAGCTACGTGTTTTTAATGACTCTGTAGATGTACCATGACAGTGCGTGTGTATTTAGGCCGCTATTGCTCCTCGGTAAAAATTCAAAAACTTTGTACAAGTAGGTGCTTCGTTCTTTCGGGTTAATCCCCGTAAATGAAATGGTTGCCCCATTGGGAGGCGTGTGTTGTTATAACTCCGTATAGAACTTGTCATTAACTAGCGGGTCATTGAATGCCCTGAAACTAGGACAATGGGTGAGGATCTATAGTTGTTACATTTGTCTCCGGGGCGATAGAGTCGGTATATAGGGATCATTGGGGTTTGTGAAAACCTAGTTAGAAATGATGTTTTGTTTATATTTTCTTAAACTGTTTGACGTTATTTGGATGTCTTAAAAGCTTATGATTTTGAGAAGAAAAACCGTTTTGAGGCTCGTGTCAGTCAGATAGTTCATATTATTCGTATTAGCATGTTTTGCTTTTAAATTCATGCTAGTCTGTTTCCTATTGAGTTTTGGATCACGTTATGAGATTTGAAAACCTTTTCAAGTAATTGTGATCACATGGAATGATCTAGAGGAGTCGGACGAGGCAGAAAACTTTTCCTAGTTTTCCTTTTTGTTGTGGGATCATGTAATGATGTTTATATTTTAGATTCTAAAACATATTGTGTAAGGCCTTAAGGTCATGGCTTCATATGTTGTTTGTATGTGAGGACGTGGGCTCGTATTCGGATTGAGAGTTCTCGGTTTATAATAAAACGTTATGGTATAAAAACGTTGGTTTCCAAGTTTTGAGTGTTTTTTTGACATATGGAAAAAATTTCTAGATTTTTTTTGCTTGAAAAATTCTTGGGTACCTTACCGCTCAAGCAGTGAAGGGTCCGTTCGAGTGGATTGCTGCTGTGAGGAAACGTTTGGTTTTGTTTGAAAATCGAGGCATTACAACTTCTCTATAAAAAAAAATTATGTATGCCAATTGCATAATATGCTAGAACATTGTTCCACTTGATTCAACCGAATTTAATTCCATAAATCATCCTTGATCATCCCCAACTCAGGTATTTTTTATTAATTTATTATTATCAGTAGTTTGTTACTTCTCCAGGATAGTTCAGCCTTCCAAACAGACAGCATATAACTAAAATTGACATGTTCCGATTGTTAGCAAATAAACTCTGAAAACTCACTGAGGGTTAAAAAACAAATGAAAGCCATCATTTTAAAGAGAACTAATGTACCATTTGAATTCCAGTTCCTCCATTTAGGATAAAAATAAAGCAATAGAAACACTTCAAAAACAGTGTTGAAATGATGAGAATTGCACTAACCAAAAATTGCCCTGCAAGAAAAAGCTCAACTTGCACTCAACAAAATAGATTTGTTACTTCATAAACACGCAGTTATTGATTCAAAAGAGAGCACCAACCTTCAACAAAGGTATGTGTATATCGCCCAAAGTGTTGTTCGGTGCAATCAAAGCGGTCTCAAACTCCTCCACCGAGAATTCCACTTTTATATTCAAAAGCGGCCTAAAAATCTATTAAAGCGAAGACCAGAATACGTAAGCCCTAACAGCCTGAAAAAAACAATTCCACAACAAAATTTGCAACCTTTCTCAGCTTACATTGAAGAAATTAAGAATGGAAGCCAGCTCCCACATCGACCGGAGGCTCCACCGCGGCAACTGCGACGGAGGCGTCTCCCCCACGAGTGCCGTAACGATCTTACATTGCGGCGATGGCGGCGATAGCTCCGGCGACTTCTCCCTCACCCGTTCCTTCTTCCCCGCTTTCTGCTTCCTTGCCGCCGCGGCCACGGCTGCCTCCGCCGCTGCCGCCTCGTACAACCTCGCCGCGGCCCTCGCCGAGCACGCCCGCGACGGCCGCTCCTTCCTCACTATATTGTTCTTGCCGCCGTTGATTCTGGTGTATTTGGCTTTGCTTTCGCTGTTGTGATTGTTTTCGGAGTTCTGGGGGTGGTGGTGGGGTTCGTCGGAGGGGTGGACCGGAGAAGCGGAATCGTTGGACATAGCGGGGAGATTGGGAGGGTGGGGATTGTCTACGGAGAAATCACATCGGAGATCATGGGATTGGCGGATACCGAGTGAAAGGAATGGAGAGAGAGTGAGAGAGAGAGAGAGAGAGAGAGTAGTGAGAAACAACGAAGATATAGGGAATGAGAGTTGGAGTTGGAGGGAAGAGGGGGCACGGGCACACCAGATTCCAGCACCAAACCATCCTTCACAGAGGGGGAAGTCTGGTGTTCGTTGAGAGGGAGAGAGAGAGAGAGAGAGACTAAGGCTGTGATTGGCAATTTGATTTTTTTATTTTTTTATTTTTTAATTAAAAATATAAAAAAATTTAATCTTGCCCACTTGCTAAAAAAATTATAAAGTTAAATTAAAATACAATTTCTCAAAATATTCAAATAAATTCCTACCACATTTAAAATATAATAATATATCTTATTTATAACTTATTTACTACAATTACTAATTATATATAATTATTAATATAAAATATATATATATAAAAGGGTAAAAATAATAACTTTGAACAAAAAGCAAAAAAATTAATTTTGTACCCAAATAACCAATTTTAAAAAAAAACTAGTTTAAAAGTTAAATTACAATACAATTTACTTTGAACTCAATTTAGTTTTTTAGTTAAAAGTGCAAAAAAGTAAAAAAGCTAGCTTTTAAGTTAATTACCAATCAGGCCCTAAGACCGGCAGTTTTAATTTTTTGTCTTTTTAATTAAAAATATTAAAAAATTAAAATTGTTCGTTTTGCGAAAAAAATTACGTTAAAAAGTTAAATTAAAACACAAATTCTCATAATATTATATTCAAACTCTTATTACTTTTAAAATATAATAATACTCCTTATTCATAATTTTTTTACTATTATTACCAATTACGTATAATTATTAATATTAAATATATATAGAAGGATAAAATTGTCAACTTTGAACAAAAAGAAAAAAAATTAAATTTTTATCCAAATAATTAATTTTTAAAAAATAATTTAAAAACTAAGTTAACAAATAATCTATTTGAACTCAATTTAATTTTTTAACTAAAAATATAAATTAAATAAAAATAAAAATAAAAAATTTTAAACTAATTGCTAATGGGCCTAAAAAGAGGGACAATAGTCGAAATTGGAGCAGAATTTCCGTTTTCTTCCTAAGTAAAATATTTTTTAACTAGTAATAAAATCGTGCTATGCATAATTTAAGATATTTAAAATTTTATTTTATTTTTTACACTTTATAACCAATTATTTAATATATTTCCTCGATAAAAATTACATAACTTTTCCAAGTAATAAGTTTGAGTAATGTAAATGAATAATTAAGTATTTATATGTACAATTAAAATATTACAACATTAAAACATACCATTATTTAAAAGTACAAAAAATTATTAGTCTAAACAAAATCTCTACAAAATCATTAAATTTTGAATATCCAACAATTAATTATTCAATGATCTTTTTCATTATAATAATTAACGAATTGATAGAAATTAAGATTATGGTCCCAAAAAAATGTATTTTATAAAACGGTTTCGTTTGAAACCCTATAACACGATTTGTTATTGAATTAGATTGAACGAAAAGTTTTTACAGAGTTTCTTATTGAGATAGTGGGTTAAAGAAAATTCTATATTGGGTTTGAAGCACATATGATATTTTCTTGCTTTTTATTTTATTTTTAATATTTTTTCTTTTTTATTTCCTATCATAAATTAAGATCTAAAAACTGCATTAGTGTTTGCCAAGCATACAAATGAGTATTATCAATTGGATTTCACATAACAAAACTCAGTCTTTTGCACCAAAGCATGTTGGTTTATATAATTGGAGTAATATGAACTCTAAAGTGACATATCACAATAAAATATTATAATATATTGCAAACAATACACGAAATTGTGCCAAAAAGTATATAGATGTACCATATGCTTTACTTGCTCAAAAGTTTCTCTACTTGTATATCTGAGTTAATTCTATAACTCACTAGTGATGGTAACTTTATATTTCTTTTGTATAATCTTTCTTAAGTTATTAATATTTTTTGTGAATTTTTTAGTTCATATTAGTTACTGTCGTAGCTATCAAAATACTGCACATTCTTATAATCTTAACATTTATAAAAGCACTCAAAGAGACAAAACAATAAATAAGTGATATTAAATTCAATTTGTATAGTTTATATTAACAAAAAAACTCAGGCCGCCACCCAAGTCACAGCATATTGCACCGTCTGGTAAGAATTGATTGGTGCAATTTTTTTTTTTTTGGGATAAAATTGATCCTTTGTCGCAAAGCATTGGTGCCTTTCGATTTGAGAAATCTACTCCAACTATATTTCTTTCTTTTTTTTGGGATAGGGTAAGTGGGAGAATGAGAGGTCGAGACCCAGGGTTCGACCCTGGGAGTATACGGGACAACAGCTCTTTGGTCCGCTAGAACTAAGTCACCACATCTCCTACTATATTTCTCATTTTTCGTTAATCGTCTTCTCATTTTTTCTTCTTGATTTTAATTATAATCTAGGTACTATTTGAAATTTAAATTTATATTATGTGTCTGTATGTTGCTGTTACATTCACAATAAAAATTGAAAATACTTTATCTAAAATGGCAATTTTTGTCAAATACATTCAAAAGGGTTTTGGGGAGATGAGTGGGGAGAAACACAGGGTTGGGTATTATTATTATTATTATTATTATTACTATTATTTGCAAATAAAATTATTGAAAACGGCAAGAATGCAGCAGTTAGTTACGAAATTCAAGAGGGGGTTAATTTGTGTAATTTTTAATCCAAAGTAATTTATTTGACGAGGATGTGATTTATTGACTGCGAATAATTTATTTTCAACATAATTTGTTTAATGTATATTATTATATACAATGTATTATCTATTTATTTTATCAATTAATTGAATATTGTAAAGAAATGTATGAAATTTCAAGTGGGTCTATAAATTTGGAGTTTAATGGAGATGATGTTGTTTGGAAAAATATGTTATTAAGATTGAACCAATTCAAGTACAGAATTGGAATATTTGTTCTTCTATCATTGGCATGAGCCTATGTTAGGCTTAGTTTTTTTTTAAGGTTTCTTATTTAAAAATCTCTTAAAAATACTCACTTGTTTTGTTTTCTGTTGTAATCTTTTGGTTTTTCTCACATCTTTTCATATTTAATTTTTTTTAAAAAATAAAAAAAACCTAAACGCCAAATATTTTAAAAAATACTAGGCCAAACACAAGCAGAATATCAAGTATGCACTCCTATTATTGTAATTTGGCTAAAAAAATTTTATGCAACTTATAACCATTGGATTTTAATTTTTAATTTTTTAAAAAAATCAACATTTATCATGGAAAGCACGTAATATGATAACTAGTAATTCTCCTGACATTGGGATAAATAGCTCCACAATGTTACCAAAAAGAGATGTTGAACCTGTCACAAATAACATGTCATAGAACTGCAGTTGAACTAGTATTTGAACATCTTTTTAATTAATTAGTATGTTTGAAACTATTTAAACACGTTTTGTATTTGAATAACTTTTTACTTAATTAGTGTTTTTTGAAATTATTTGAGCTTATTTTGTATTTGAATATATTATGAAGAAAAACTATTTGAACATGTCAATAGGGCTACATTTTGAATACATATCTAATAAAGTATATATTATTAAAAGTGTGATTTCATTAAGTAATCCAAAAGTTCGAATTGTGATACAAAATTGCCAATAGTTATTTCGTTTCATTAATTTAAAAAATAAGTTAAAGAGTGTATAAAATGTGTATAGATTTTTTTTTGCTTTAAAAAAATTAATAGACTTTATAAAAAAACCAAAGAGTCTAACTTAAAAACTAATTTCTTTTATAAAAAAACTTTCTAGAGATGTTAAATCGGGGTTTATTGACTTTTGTTATATTTAATAAAAACTTTGGCATCATTTGATTAATTATTATATTTTTTAAACTTTTTTCTTTTTAGTCCATTTAATTATTTTTTTTTTATTTTTTCTATTAGAACAAGTAAAAATCAAAAAATCAAAAAAAAAACCCATAATTTATGAAAGCAAAACCAACAGTGATGGGTAACCTTAGCTGCAAAGATAAACTTCACATCAACAAAATAAAAATAAAAACCGCGACAATCAACTTGATGCGTGACAAATAAAAAAGAGTGGCTACCATAAGTATTGTGACGTAGCCAGACAGTGTAATATGTTATTATTTGAATAGTAACTCTAGCTTTACTGTTATATTAAGGCATGCTAGCGGTTATAGGTATTAATCATAGAGTTAAACTCAAAGAATATACTAATTTGAAATTATATGTAACTATTTTCTTATTTTCCAAATCTCCAATTTAGACCTTGGTAATATAAAAAAGAGTTAGAGATTAATAGTAAGAGCTTGAAGGCTTTACCCCACCTAGCACAATTATAGAAATAGTTTCATTTAGTAGATCATGTCCAAACTTAAAATTAGTATACAAAAAGCCTAATGAATTGAATATACCAAAAAATCAATAGACATTTAGAAGATGGAGAAGTATGCATGTGCAAAGAGTATTACATTAATAATGAGACAAAAAGAGAATTAAATAATTCATAAATACTAACAACTGCATTACATAGCAAATTATAGTTTCAATCTCTTTATATTTTGATTCTGCTAAAATTCGTTTTAATCGAAAATACTAGATTATAATAAGTTTAAAGGATAATAATTAAATTTATTAAGAATAAAATTATAAAATTATATTAATTCAAAATTTTAAAAGGATTTAAACAGAAATTTAGGACAATCTCTATACTCTTATCTAATTCAGATTACTAAAATTTGAAAACTTTAAAATTTAAAGGATTAAAATAGTATTTTGAACCATCTAAATTGTAACCCTTTATTTTTTTCAAATTTAATTTAAAATTATAGCAATTTGAACTACTTACGGATAATATATTGGCCTCGGATGAGTGACCTTGCTTATTTGTCTATTGACTTATTTGCGTATTAGAAAATAAATTAAATTCCATTTAAATCAATTAGTTTGGGTAGCACTTGGCTTATTTGCTTATTTGCTTATAAGCCAGCTATTCAAACGAACTTATTTATTTATTTGCTTATAAACCAGTTTATTTGTTTATTTATTTATTTTTAGCTTATTTGGTTACCCAAACGACATATCTTATTTTTTTACTTATAAGCCAATAAGCAAGGTCACCCAAACGGGGCCATAAATTTCAAATTTAGAAAAAATTCAAATAGAAATTTGGATCAATAATCTTGAGCCACATAATTTTAAAATATAAAATCATTCAAAATTTTTAAAAATACATAATGGAGTTTTGAAACTTAACTAAGTTACAACGTTTTCTTTTATATAATAGTATAGATAAAATATTATTTATAAAAAAACAGAATTTTAAATTTTTTAATTTGTGAAAAAAAAAACTGGATTGAAGTTCGTAAATATGGATAATTTCCTCTTCTCGATGGATGTTTCTCTTTGGGTGAGTTGATCTTTTTTATAAAATAAAATAAAATAAAGATTAATTTTTCTCTAGTCCGAGGATTGAACTAATTCACTTGGATTCATTTTAGCTCTAAAAGAATAACAGTTGACAGTATTTAATTAATTTAATTTTTTATAATAATAACTTATACATTAAAAATAAAAAAACAAATAATTTAAATTATTATTTAAAAAAACTATTTTAAATTTTAAATTAACTCGACTGGACTGGTTCAGTCTAATGATAGGTCGGAGAGAAATTTTAAGTCTTGTTTCTTATTTTTTAAGTTCCCGAGTAAGGGTCTTTTTGACTACTTACACTATATAATTTTTTAGTTAAAAATGCAAAAAAGTCAACATGGTCAATTTAGCAGTAAAATTTAAAGTAAAAAATTTAAATAAAAACACTAAGTTTTTAAATATTATATTCAATTTTCTATCAACTATATATAAGTGCTATTATCAACTATATAGAATGACAAAACTATTTACTTTAAACAAAATGTAAAAAAAAATTAACTTTTTAGCCGAACAACTAATTTAAAAAAAATAATTTAAAAATTAATTTACCAAATAAGCTATTTAAACTAAATTTAATTTTTTAATTAAAAACAAAAACATAATTTTTAAGATAATTGAAAATGGAGGCAAAAATGGAGCTCTGAAGGGCCGTGGGGGCCATTGCCCTCAGTGAACCTTTCAGAAATTTTACTTTTAACTCATATGTAATTGAATATTTAATAATTATGCCCACATTGAATTATTGTTTTGATTTTTTTTCCTTAACATAATTTTATCTTTAACATTAAAATAAAAATTATCCAATAACCCACCACATCACAATCTACACATTAAAATTATTTAGGCAATTTGTTGCTCTCTCGTGCTCCATGTAAGAGACCAGTGGTTGTTTACATCAATTGTAACTTATAGTAACAGTTATAAATATTTAGTAAATATGTTAATTTGTAACTGAAACTAATTATAGAAGAAAAAATAATTATAGTTTGTAATAGAAATTGTAAGTGTGTTTGAAAAAAAAAATTGTTAACTTATTGCTACAATTACTAAAAAGAAATTAAAAACCACTCCCAGTAACTTTTGCCAAACACTCCAATGTAAATTGATTTGTCATAATTCTTAAATTTTTAAATTGCCCTAAATTCATTTTTTAAAAATTTTAATTTGGTGTACTAGTGATTTGATGCTTCAATAAAATATATTTAATTTGTATTTTTCTTATTAATAACTGGATTGGAATCTAGATTTTTAATTTGGTGCACTTGTAAGTTGTGATTGAATTGATTTTGTTGGAAAAAATATTAACTTACGAGAATTGTTAGATTTTTTGTTGAATTATATTAACTAATGGAGAAATATTAATTAGATTGGGTTATATTATTTTAATTTACGAAATTATCATGTATCATTTTTAAAATATAAAAAAATCATCGTAATCAATTATAAGTTTTAATTTTATATTATAAACAAATATGAACCTTTTGACTTGTATTTTAATTATAAAAAAAATTTATTATTAAATAGAAAAAAATATATCTTTAATTTTAAAAATAAGTCTCAATTAAACAATAATCTTGATTTCGTCCATAAATGGAGGCCTAAATTGTATAAACTGATGGAATTTAGGGCAAGGGGACAATGACATTGTGATGATACTGCGGCACTAGCGATCTTAGATTCAAACTATGGCAACAACACATTGTCCCCTTTGGTAATGTTTATAATTTTTATTTTTTTATTTATTTATATAAAAAATAAGAACAAAAATATATTTGATAAATAAATATTTAAAAAAATAATAATCAAAAATTATGGACGAATATAATGATTGAAGATGGACCTAAAGTGCTAGTTAGTGATGATAACAAAAGATAGTGATGGTGATCGAAGGTGGAGATTTGAGATAGTGGTGATCGAGAGTGGTGGCAAGAATTTATTGGATATTGTGATCGAATACGATAGTTGGAGCTGGTGACCAAAGAAGGTGACAGAATGTGATGTTTGGAGGTGATAGTCGAAAGTAAAAATCAAAGAATAGCCAAAAGTGATAGTCTGATATAGTAAAGAAAGAAAATAAAATGAAAATTTTCTCAAAAAACAAGAGAAAACATAATTTTTCTGTTTAAAAAAACTTAATAAATTTTAAAAACGGTTTATATTTCTTTGAAAATAAAAATAATTATTAAATATATTTTGTTTACATTTTATAAAAAATTTAAAACAAAAACAAAAAACAATAAATATAAATGTTACTAAACTAGCATGCCTTTTTGTTCAGTTGACAGAAAAAGAAAAAAATAGTTAGTATTTTATTTTAAGTGCAAGTGTTTAGTTGTCACAAAAAAAAACAAAAAACAAAAAAAAACAAAATATGGGTCCCACGATATCCAAATTTTCTACGAAAAACATTTTTGCACAAAATAGATCCTATAAAAGGTTTAAGGTTATGCATCTTGAAAACAAAATTTCTAGTAACTTTCTTCTAAACTATTCAAGTAACAAAAATTAATCCTTGTAGGGCTCTATTGGGGCTATCTAAAAGTTGACTTTTTCATTAAAAAAAACAATTTTTAAACTATACTGTTTAGTTCATCTAAAGATCAACTAATTTTTTTTTTTTATTTTTTCAAGAAAAATTTATACACATTTCAAACTCTATTTTTTTTTGAATAAAATAATTATAATATTCTCAACTAAAATGTCAACTTTACTCTTAATAATAAGAAAAAAAGTTTCAATATCTCAAATACTATAACTTAAAAACAAAAAATACCTAAATATTTTAACAAAAAAAAAAAAACTATCCTACAAAATTATCTCAAATACAACTTTTTTTTCTTCTCGTTTT
>JAOTRH010096303.1:0-16210 GCA_034768845.1 Heliamphora exappendiculata
ATTTCAGTGCTGAAGATGATGGTGTTGGTGGGTGGCGGCGTTGGAGGATGAGGTTTGGGTGGTCGGCGGCTAGGGTTCGGGTTCAAGGAGGAGTTGTTGGCGGTGATGGCTCTTATACCATGTTAATTATATAGTATTAAGCTTAATGAAGACGTGTTAACTCTAATAGGGTACTCTAATAGGGTACGCAACTGTTTATTTATAAAACAATGAAATCATATAATAAGATATGGTGTGCCCAACCACACCAGATAATAATAATAATAATTATAATAAAGTTAACACATCAATCCCCGATCGGAGGTTCCAGAGTAGCGCCACTGCGGCTGGACAAAGATTTTAAAAATCAAACAATTTTCTCTTTCAATCCTCTTCTTGACAAAGATTTGCAGTGGATATATATATATACACACACACACGCGCACACATATATATGTATAATCTAGAGCGATTAAACTGCATAGAGCGATCACCCCATCGATAAAGTCAAACTGCACAGAGCCACCAGCGCCACCCTCGCCGATAAAGTCATCACCCACCTGAAGAACTCCGACGTCCAATTTAGAGTTTAATCACTTTAGAACTGAAATTAGGGTTTGATCACTTTTCTTCTCAATTCCAATTTAAGGCTTCTTCTCACTTTTATTCTCAATTCCAATTTGCTGGCTCTTGTTATCTTTTGAAATTGTTGATTTTCAGTCTTAGAGAGAACCCCAACAGACACAAAAACGGCTAAAGCCATTGATGAGTTTTTGGTTAAGCACTCGTTGTGCTTCATTCTGTTGCGGTGATCGACGGAAACAATGATCGATTGGGATTGCAATTTGCAATTGGATATTTTGTTTATTAAGTTTTTATTTTGCGATTTGTGGTTAATGTTGATTGGAATTTGTTCAATTGGAAGCGGCGATCATCATAATCAGCGTCGTATTGCCTGTTGGATTGTGTTTGGTTTGCTGATCGGCAACGATCATAGTTCTAGGGTTTGGTTTGCTGTTTGAATTTTTTTAACTCTCTGTTTATCAGCAATACCACGCCGATCATCATGATTGCCGCTCCGATTAGGTTTTATTTATTGGTTGGTGTTGGCTCGAGGGTGACAGAGGGAGGGAGGTCGTGGTGACGGATGTCGGTGGTGGTGGGGTGGAGCCTGGTGTTGGCTTGTGTTTACTCTCTCTCTCTCTCTCTCTCTCTCTCTCTCTCTCTCTCTCTCTCGTGGCATTTCTTATAATCCTCTAAGATCAATCATTTAAGAGCTAGTAAGGGCAAAATGGGAAAAAAAACATAAAATATTTAACGGTAAAATTAATTTTCGTTCAATCAACTAATAGTCAACTGATAGAAGGGTTAAGGTGAAATACAAAAATAAAGCAGAAAGGAGTACAATGTCATTTCAGAGATCTCATGGGAGGTTTCTGAAATAAGTTTATACCTTATGGGACGTGAGTGTAATTTACCCAAAAAAGTATAATACTTTGATCAAAATAAAACAAGTAAGCAATTATACCAAACATGATCAAAATCTAACTTGAGGTGAGGGGTACGATGGTAAACTAGGACGCTACGCTTAAAATAATTAAACAGATTTGGAGTCACAAAAACAAAAAAGGCAGGAAGGCAAGATGCTAATGCATTAATCCTTGGGTCTTTCTTCACACAAGTTGAGGCAAGTGATTTTAATGGTCGTAGATCATGAACTTGATGCTTGGTCCAAGGGTTACAATCCTTTGTTTGCATTTGATTTTCTAATTTACTGCACTTCAAATTGACATTTTAGGCTGCACTTTGTGGCATTTGGCATGGGCACCTGACTAAAGTTGAAAGGAACTTGTACATTCATGGGCAAAATCCATTTACTTCTTGTTGTTTGACGCTTTGCACTTCACCTCGCTCAGCTTTCAAAAATATGCAAATCTTGTTCACGTGTTTTGGACTATAAGTGCTATTGTTACACTTCACCTTGCTAGCTTTCAAAAATGTGCAAATCTTGTTCCCGTGTTTTGAACTAAAGTGCTATTGTTACACCTTTTTATCCAATTTGATGAAAATTATAAGACATGCCTAATTTGAGAGTTGGCACAGGAAAGATTTCAGTCAAACTAACTTTTTATTACCAAAGGACAACTATGTCCAAACTAACTTTTTATTACCAAAGGACAACTGTCTTTTTTATCTTTCATCTTCCACATTTTGAAATCCTTCCCTCAGCTACTCAGGACACCAGTGCCACCCTCTCTTACATACCCCCATCACCTCCTGCCACCCCCTCTTCCATTCTTAGGCACCACATGCCATTCCCTGTTCCCTTCCCCACTACTCCTAGTCCCCTCCCCAACCCTCATCATTACCTCTCCACCCGTCTGTAGACCTCCGTCACGGCCTCCTCTTCCCTCTCCAGCCCTTGTTGCTCCGGTGCTCCCCTCCCCAGCATCCATTGCTGCCTCCCCTTCCTTCCCTCATCACCCCGATGCTTTCACCACCTCTATTCTCTTTCACGCCAACCTAACGCCTCCTTTTCTCTTCTCCACCCAGTCACCACCTTCCATCCCTTCCCCTTTTCTCTCTCGCCACCCCGATACCATCTCTCCCCTCCCTAGCCAACTTCAATGGCCCTCTTTCCCTTGCTAGCCCCAATTAGCATTCTAATGGTGTATGTATGTGTGTATATATGCATGTGCACGTATACAAAAAGAAAAAATTATGTTTTAAAAGCTTGAAATTTAGCTTAGAAAATTATGGGAGATTAACATGTGGCTTAGTTAAATTAAAACGTAATTAATTAAAAATTGTGTGTATTACATAGGAGAGAAGAAAGAGAAATAAGAGGGGGGAAATAAAAAGAAGATGGTAAGGGAACTTAGATCATTTTACATGTAATGTTAACAAGATTAATTGTGCACTTAATCCAAAACTACTTGAGAGGCTTTTGCATATTTTTGAAAGTAGGGAGGTGCCGTGCACAAGGGCTAAATCACAAATGACAAAGTGGATTTTTCTCTATATTTACAAGTTAAAACAACTGCACAGAAAGAAATAGCAAAGAGAATGAAAATAGAGAGAGAACTGTTGTGTTAAAGACCGAGAGAACAACTTAGAGTTCTCTCCCTCATTACATTTGTTTATTTATAAAGAGATGAAAGTACACTAAGACCCTTTAAGTGTTAGTTGGGGTAATTTTGTGAAAGCCATCTTTCTAGAACTAACTTGACATTGTATTGTACTAATTTCATGCCATTCTATGTTAGCAAAATTATAATATCTTTGAGGTGTGATCAATATTACTGAGCACTGAAGGAATTCTACGGAAAACCCTTGACATGTAACATAAGTCATGAACAATTCATGACTTCTACATAAACCAATTGATGACATTCTTTGGTTTTGTTTTATGCTCTTATGTTGAATTAATGGTCTCCAAAGAATACTTGGTTATACTTTATGGATGCTTATGTTTTTTTTTTTTCTACACAATTTTACACATTTTTTGGCATATATTTGTTTATCTAAAATTCTCAATATATTCTATGGTCATGACTCGAAAGACTTTTAGGATTTGTCAATTTCGCTATATTCTTTGATCACCAAAATAGTGGTGCAGACTGCCTAGTATCTGTGCGCTCTAGCTGAAAATGGGCCTTTCCCCCCCTAAAAATTATCCTAACTGATAATTTGGCCTACTTTTGTTTTACTTCACATTAGGCTGGGCTTCATTATATTTTGAATGCCAATTTGCCTTAACTTCAACAATGGGTTGGTACAAATATCGTCTTTAAGGATAGCAGTGTAGTCATGCCTTGAAGTGTTTTCCTTGAATCTACTTTCTTATTTTTCTCCATTTTCTCAGTTGTATATTGCTGGTTTACCATTTTGAGAAACAGATTGGTCAGCAAGTGCTCCATTCAGTAATTATTGTTTGAATTTTTTCTCTTTTTAATATATATGTAGTTGGCAAGCAATCCTAATCCTCTGTTTTAGGTGTATGATGTGACCCCATTCTTGGACGATCATCCCGGAGGTGATGAAGTCTTGCTAAACGCAACTGGTAAGATTTTGATGCAATAATTCACTTAGCCTAACATTCTCTCGATGATCATGACTGTGTGGTTTTTCCATGAAATTGCAAGTTCACTCGCTGATATTAGACATCAACCAAATATGAGTGAGTTTTTGTAGGGAAAGATGCGACAGATGATTTTGAAGATGTGGGCCACAGTGATTCTGCAAGGGAGATGATGATCAAATACTTCGTTGGTAAGGTTGACAGCTCCACTCTTCCATCGAAAGGGCAGTTCAAGCCACCTCCAAAAGTATCCCCCTCACCCAAGGAGACTTCCGGGATTTTGATAAAGATACTACAGTACGTGGTACCTTTATTGATCTTGGGATTAGCATTTGCTTTGAGGCATTTCACCAAAAAAGAGTAGGTGAATCATTCACTTGCGGTTATGGAGTTGGACGTTGGGCAAGCGAGGCCGAGTAGTACTTCATAAGATCCTATTCTTGGTAACATTGCCTTTTCAGGGGTGGGATAGAATTCAAAACTGGTATGGTATTATTGTGTCTTATAAAAGCTTAGTTGCATGTCCTTCTGTATCTCCTATATATCTCTAGTTGCTTGTGTGATAATTACGACTTTTGGAGTTGATAAACCTTGTATTGTGTCCTCTTGTTTTCGTATGTTTTTATGTTTTCTTTGCGGACAATTAGTTTCTCACCACTGGAAAGTTAGAATGGTCTTTTGAATGGTGTTATATTGGTGGTTTTTAATATTATTGAAACTAGTTGTTTATAGATTGTAGTTTTAAAAAAATGATAGTTAAGCTTGTAGCAGAAGTTGTGAGTGTTTAAAAAAAAATTAAATTGGCTAAAAATAATTAATTTATAAGAAAATATAATTATAGTGTATAGTAGAAATTGTAAAAGTTTAAAAAAAATTATTGTTAAAACTAGTAGCAATAAGCTAAAATATGGGAAAACTATAGAGATATGAGGTGCAGAATTTGAATTACTAACAATACATGGTAAGTACAAAGTCTAGGATCCAATACTCAGCCCAACACATGTGTAACTATGTTTTTATAAAGTTTACATTAAGAAATTTCTTATACACTAGTGATCATTTTACTTCAAATTAAGAATGAAAAATTAAAAATAATATGTACAAAAAAATTTCTCATACTCTACATTAAGTATGAGAAGTTTTTTATACTTTGCATTAAGGTAAAATTGAGTGATTTCTAGTATTTTTAAAATCTAATAAAATGAAATTTAAAAATATTTTAATTATATTTTAAAAAATTTACATTGAGAATTTTTTCATAGAAAATTAATGATTTTATTCAAAATTAAGAACAACAAAATTAAAATAATATGTATGAAGAATTTTCAAACTCTACATTAAAGTATGAGAAAGTTTTTATACCATCTATCAAGGTAAATTTAAGTGATTTCTTATATTCAAAACATTTCCATGTTTTAAAATAATAACGAAAGTATTGACGTACTCATTTTTTTAAATTTTTTAAATTCATGGGTGTTCAATGTTTTAAAAATTGGATCGGATTGGCCAATTGAACCAATTAAATTGTCACACAGTCTTAATAACGGGCTGGTTAAATAAAAAAAATCATTATTTTTAAAAATTGCTATACTTTGTTAAAACCGGTTAAAACCACAGTTGAACCGCCATTTTTAGAAAATTGCTAGCGATTTACATTAGCTGGCCGAGCGGGAGATGAGATCATAACAAGCATTTCGTTTGTCAGGAGCTTAAGGCTTTTAAATAGGAAGCTTCAACTTCCATCCGCAAATGTTCTTTCGATGGGGAAATAAAATAAAAGGCTAAAGGAAGCTTTAAATAAGAAGATTTAGCTTCCATCCGCAAGTGATTTATCCACCACTTGCCAGTGGTTGGTTTGTTTTTTTGGAGAGAGTTTTATAAATATAATTGGCATTATTATAACGGTAATAATCTAGCTTGGGATGTCTTGGCTTGATTTCATATATTTATTTAACTATCTAGTAATTTAGTCTCCAACAACTAAAACTAATTTATGTTTTCTAATTGTGTCATTGAAAATTTTGTTTATTTGTTATTTAATTTGTTATTAGTTAGATGCCATTGTATTTTTTAAATTTCAATACCAATATTTATAATTTATATATTTTAAATTTATTAATAATATAATTATAACATCACGGTTCAATTCCGGTTGAACAAGTAACCCGTCCATTCGATCACTTTTTTGGTTCGCCACTGATTTAGTTTTCAAAACATTGCTGTTGATAAATGAAAAATTTCTTATGGCTTATATAAAAAATATGAGAAATTTTTCATATTTTATATTAAAATAAAAATAAAATATTGCGTATTATCTAAAAGATTTTATACATAACAATATGAGAAATTTTTTATAATTAAAAAAACTCGTTTTTACTGAATTTTTACTGAAAATTTAAAATGGTAAAATATTATACTAAACTTTTTTTGAGTGCACGTGACTTATGTTATGGAGTTTAACTAATTACTTAAGAAAATACCATGTAATTTTTCATAGTCGCTTGAATAATAATTTTTTTTAAAATTTTATATTGGGAGTAGATTTAGTTGGGCAACCCTTGGATGTTGTAACAAATTCTCTCAATAATAACTGATAATAGCGTTGCAAAAAAATTAAAGGCGGTAGAGAATTTTATTTGTATAGTTAATTTTTAATAAATAAATGATTTCTTTTGGATTTCTAAGTTGTTAACCCTAAATTTAAATTATGTTAAATTTCTGTTGAAAAATAAATTCACAATTTCACAACTTTTAGTTTTTCATTTTTAAGATTTTTGGAATTAATAATAATAATAATAATAAAATTTGACTTTTACAATTAAAATCTTTCTATATGAAGACAAACTAACACAATAAGGTTTTGTTTAAGAAGTTTATATTCAATATTGATTTTCTTTGAGATATATAAAGTTATGACATTTTAAAATTAAAATATCAAAACTAATGACATTCTTGTAAATAAGTTATGTAGGTGATTTAGAGGTGTATGCATGGAATCTAACATAAATAGTGCCCTTATCACTCTTCCCTTTTCATTTGATAGTGTCCTCATAACTTTTATTTATCCCTGTAAATGTACTATTGTTGATTTTGCTTTTTCGGTCATTTAAATCGGTTAACTAATTTGCGAACTCCGAATTTATTCAGTTTTCATTTTATTTTATTTTGCCTTAAAAGAGCAAGATACAAGAAATGAGTTTAATTAAATTGGTTCATTTGCAAAAATGCCATTCATCTTGGTGTTTATTCTTTAACAAATTACCTTAGCTATTGCGAAGAAAAATAACATGCTTAAAATAAAATCAGACATGCATACGTGAGTGAATTAATTTCCTTACTTGAATAAATTAGCCATGTCATTTGACAAAGACTAAAAAAAGAAATTATATTACGTTTAAAAGAGGTAAGATGATTGTCCTAACTTCTATCAACTTAAGTAATTCTTATCAAATAGCTGGAAGTAATGAATGCTTTATATCACATTTGAAGGAAAAGTGCCACAAATTCTTTGGAGAGTGAGGGAGCAGTGTACTTCGTAACTATATGTGGCCGTGCAAGTTTTTAATAGTCATTATTCTCACATCGTTTTAGTTTTTGTAAATTTTTTTATAAAAGAATTAGAACAACTAGGTGATAATTTCAAAAAGTGAGAGATTTTCTAGTAAATTCTCTACAAAACGCTTTGCGAAACAATTTACTACAGTTTTTGAAAACTAAAAAGCACAAACAAGAAAAATGAACCTGGTACTATGAATGCTCAAGAAAGAAAAAATTGTATACTCTTTTTTCGGAGTACTCCAAGTCCAAGATAAGAACTATTTATTGAACATTTCCGTGAGCAACTATCTAAATTTGGCCTTTTTTCGTATTTCCCTTTTGGACCATTCCCATAAATAGTCCTCTCCAGTCTCCATGGTTAGAACACAAAACAAATTTGAATTAGGCCCACTTTGCGAAGGCCCAGTTTCCAAGGGCCGTATAAAGCCCGTTGCTTTCTCGGTCGAGACTTGGGGGTAGGCGAAACCTCACTTGGTCGGTTGAGGAGGGGCGAGCCGCGAAGAGAGAGAAATGCAGATCTTCGTGAAAACCCTAACTGGGAAGACGATAACGCTAGAGGTCGAATCGAGTGATACTATTGACAATGTCAAGGCTAAAATTCAAGACAAGGAAGGTACTCTTGAACTCGTTTAATCATCTGGTCAAACTCGACTATCGAGACTACGAATTTAGCTATTTTTCTTTTTGGTCGTGATCTGTGTCTTGAATCAAATATTATTTAATAAATTGTTAGGTATTCCACCGGACCAGCAGCGGCTTATCTTCGCCGGAAAACAGCTCGAAGATGGCCGTACTCTCGCCGATTACAATATCCAGAAAGGTGTGTGTCTCTGTGTGTGTGCATATATAGAGTGAGAGAGAAACGTATATATTTGTTTCCGGTCTTAATTAATGTATTTTAACCGAAATTTGTGTAGAGTCAACTCTGCATCTGGTTCTGAGGCTTAGAGGTGGCATTATTGAGCCGTCATTGATGGCGTTGGCCCGAAAGTACAACCAGGATAAGATGATTTGCCGCAAGTATGGTTTTGATAAGAACATTTTGTACTTTGTTATCTCATGAAACTGTTTACGACATGTTGAGCACTTGGTAATATAATTCTATGATGCCATTTCTTTATAGAATTTTAAATTGGATTTGTTGTTCGTTACTTTCTATTTTGAGACTAGAAAGGTGGTTTTCGTGATGGGTAGATTTAGTGGCCACTGGCCAGCTCTTTATTCTAAGTTGAGTCATATCACAAATAGTTTACTTGTGTGTACTGATTTTTCTCAAATACTAGTAGTCATTGAAGTTTTGAGATAGATTCAAATGTTGATTCTAACTGATTGGCCAAGGCTAGAAAGATAGACTGACCCTTGTATACCTCGTTTGCTAACTTTTGCTTTCGCTAGTGTTCTATTGAATAGTGCAGTATATTAACCAATCACTGCCTGATGGTGGTAGGGATCAAACAAACTGTATAATTTTGATTGATTGTTACATTTTTGGATTATGACCTTCTACTCTGTTTTTCCTGATGCTTCTGGGAGGTGTGGTTGGTAGACTACTTGTGTGTCTCATTGGACATGAATTACCTTGCGGAAAGCAAGATTTTTCCGGAGGTCGGGGGATGGTATTGATTCTTTGGGAAATGTGCTCTTATTTTTTAAAATATAAAATATTTTTAGTACCCTTATGCTTCTGTATTTTTCTTCTATTATTTAATTGTGCCCCATAAAATCACACTGCCCCCTTAAATGTTTACGGTTTAAACACTTTCTTGTATTAACTTTGTGGTAGTTGAAAATGAAAAAAAAATTCTCGTTGTTCTTGGAGTTGTGCCTCACTATGTTGAATTTATGAACCCGCCATTGGTTGTTTGATATCTTTATGTTCGTATAGAATTAATTGTAATGAACTGAACATAGAGGGATAACTTAACCATTTAAGTATGTAGAAGGCATAAGTGTTAAATTGGGATTCGAATCTTGTATCAATTTTTATTTTTTCGAATCACGTATCGTAACATATCAAGTTTTATTTAACATATTTAAAAATAAATCAAAAAATAAGTATATTTATTAAAACTCAAATAACTTTCAAGAACAAAACATTAACAATGTTAATTAATAACATTACGAGAATATGATTATTAAAAAAATATATATGCATGAATCAATATTTAATACATATAGATAAAGAAAAAAATATGTATAATAAATGTATTATTATAACCCAAATAGAATTTACCATCACATTTTTTTTTTCATTTTTAATAATTGTATGTTTTTTGTATTATCTTAGCACATCATTTATTTTGATGTTTATTTTACAACTTTTAAATCTTCAACTAGGTTCACAAAAAAAAAAAAAACACATAGGTGCAAAATATAATGCTATAAGATACTTAATACCTAGCGAGCGAGCAGATATTTATGAAGGCAAACAAAAGAAAAAGCAAAATTACTCGACTTCTTAACAATGGAAAACTTTTCAACAATATTTATTTTCATAAAATAAATTAATTTAAAAAATGAGTTATTCAGGTATCATATATATCGTATGAGTGTTTTGACTCTAGGCTTCGATTTGGGATTCCTAGGATTATTTGTAAGCTAGATGTCTCAAAAGCCTATGGCTATGTAAATTGGGATTGTCTTGTTTATCTGTTGTAGATGATGGGTTTTGGGGTTAGGTGGAGATTGTAGATCACGTTTTGTGTTTCATTATTGACTCTCCCAGTTCTTCTTAATGGTTCTTCTGTTAGTTCCTTTCAAACTTCGAGAGGGCTGAATTTAGAGGATTTTGTTATCGCCTCTGTTGTACATTGTTGTGATGGAGCCTTCTAGGCATCTTATTTGATCTGCTAAGCACTAAGGGTTTCTTCAGGTCTTCTGGGTTTGTTTAGGGGGTGGTGTCCTATTGTCCATCTTTCATCTACTCTATGTTGGCGACACTTAGGTCTTTGTGGTTGTTGAGTTGACTCAGTTACAATATATTTGTTGTGTCTTTTTCTTTGAAGTTGTACCGGACCTTATTGCCTTAGGGTCAACCTGCCTAAGAGATTATCTTAGTAGATGATGTTTCGGATGTGGAGACTCAGGTAGGTATTATGGGTCGCTCTGTTGGTGCTCTCTCCACTACTTATTTGGGTTTGCCGCTTGAGGCTTTGTTTAAGGTGATGTCAGTCTGGGATAGGGCGATTGAGAGATTTCGAAGAAAGTTTGCATGGGAAGTGTTTATATTAGTCAAGGGAGGTAGACTTACTCGTTTTGAGAGTACTCTCTCTAGTCTGTTGACGTATTTTTTGTCTATTCTTTCTTTGTCGGGGTTGGTAGCAAAGAGGTTAGAGAAGTTGCTGAGGGACTTTTTGTAGGGTGGTTTGGGAGATGATTTTATGTACATTTGGTGGACTGGAGGAGTGGTTGGAAGGTGGGTGGCCCTTTAAAGGTCATTTTTGTTGTGTTTGTTTACCACACATGGAGAGGGGGGAAGGTGTTGAGGTGTAGGACGACAGTCTGACGGTTGGCTCTTGTGGACGGAACATAATAGAAGATCGTTTGCTGGGATTGAGCTCCTTTTATATAGGTTGATGAGTGTCTTCCTCAACATTTTGTATATTTGCATTTTTGATGGAGTTCTGAACATTTTGGTAAAGTAGATTTTATTGAATCCCTCTTTTTGGGATGATTTATGGTCATGGTTTTCTCTTTGTTCTTTCTGTTGTGGTTTTAGTGAGGCACAATTTTTAAATAGCTAATTATTTCATTCGAAAGCTGTTTTCTTTCTTTTTAAGGAAATTTGTTAAAATTAATTTTTATACTCAAGTTTGTTAGTAACATATTTATTAAGATCACTGTTTAAGAGTAAATTAATTATTCTACTCTCTCTCTCTCTCTCTACTTGTAGCATACTTATTTAAATTTTTTAGTTGATATATTTATAAATAAAACAAATATAATTTATAATAGAACAATATAACTTGGTGAGTGATATTGATAACATTTCTTTACTTGACTCAAATTATCCAATAATCATAATCTTAGCAATCAAAACAATAATAATCAATAGTTCATGGCGCCTTTTGTTTTCAAATGTGGGAAAATTAAAGTATAATACATATAACAAAAAAAGACATAAAACATATTTCTTGTAATTTTTAAAACAAAACTATTTTGTATTTTGTTATGTTTTTAACCCTCAATTGCGTAGTAGTTAAGTCGCCTCTCTACATGATGTAAACAAGATACGGAAATATCATGATACTGCCACTGATGGTTTAATAGTGAGCTCAGGTTATGGAATGCTTAGAAGGTTTTGAATATATATATATATATATTATGTGCAAGGATCTTGATATCCAAGAGTTTTTGCTTCTCAAAATAGATAAAAAATTCAAAAAGTGAAATACAACTACATAATAAGCAAAAAGCGGTGAGAATAACCAATAACTGAACTTAATTTAACTGCAATTCAATAATAATAGAGTAGACTAAATGATAATGAAAAACTGTGTTCGCGAAGTGATAGGAAAACATTAGCCGTGAATTTAAACCAAGATTGCAAGAAAAGAATAAGTACAATCCACATAAGGAGATATGTTATTTTTACGTGAAAAATTCCATCTTGTGTAGGAACCACGGGATCAATCTAAATCCAGTTAAGTACGCAAACACTGAACAATTAAAAGAACCAACTTACATACTTCAGTTGAATCTATTACTTAAATGATTTAAGTTGAACTTTTCGGATCCATGTGCATTGTTCCTTTGCTTGATCACCAAAATATCGAATCCACGATGCCGTTTCCTTGGAATCATATGAAGGACTTATTAATATTTTCTGTTTTGAGAAGTCACCGAAGAATGCTGTATGCTCTCTAGTTTTTTTTTTTTTTATAAGTTTTTTTAATGGTCTCTTTCTCTTTGAAGCTCCTCACTCCAGGGTTACCTTCTAATAGAAATAATGCCTTAAAAGGTATATAAGGCCACTACTTGTTTGCTGCAGATTTGACCAACTTAGGAGATTTCCAAAATTCATGGAACGAAATCAGGATAAAATTTTTCCGTCATCTGACCGCTTGAGCGCTGAATTGATTGCTCAAATGCGACCGCATATTTTGCATCAGGGCGTGAATACTTGAACCAAACTTCTGGAACAAAATCCTTTATTTACACAAGACACTATCAAAACCATTATTTAAACTCCCGATACACCTCAAATAAACAGTTATAACTTGATTGGGTTTTGTCTAAGGGATTATCAAAACAATTAGAATGCTAAAACTTAACAACTAATAAAGTTTGTAAGCAAATGCACACAAATGTAACATCTAGCACGGTGTAATTGGCAGAATCAACCGCAGAAATGCACCTAGCAAGGAGTAATTGGCAGAATCAACTGCAGAAGAACGAGGGATAGAGATGGTGAGTTGGTGACAAAGAAGGAAAAGCACAGAACAGAAAAATTGGTAGAGAAATGAGGAGTGGAAGAACTAAATAACTAATAAATAGTGAAAGAGAAGAAAGAGGGAGAAGGAGAAGATGATTCGGAAAAGTTCCCAGCAGATAGGAAGAAGAAAAACGATAACAATGGAAAATAGGAAGATATATAGAAGAAAAGAAGAGAGCACCACGGAAAAAGAGGAATTAGTGAAAGAACTAAATAACTAATAAATAGTGAAAGAACTAAATCCTGTACTACATCTGTGGTTGCATAGCAATTATGATATTGGCAAGGTTTACATGGTTGGAGAAGGGATTAGAGATGATTTTGGAGCTGGATCATCAAGAGTTTTGGTAATGAATTCTAGATGTATCGTGATGGAATTATTTGTTATTTCAGCGATACTTGTCATTATTAAAATATATTTTTTTCTTCACATATAAAAATGTGGTACATGTGAGTCAAGCAAGAGATTCAACAACAAAACTTTATTTTTGTCGTGGATCTCAATGTTCAAGTTTTGCAAATCAGTATGGATCTTATTATAATTGTCCAAATGTTAAGACACAAATATTTTCACAAAACAAAAATTGTTAGAACTTCTTCAAATAGAGACAACTCTCCATGCTCTTTGATTGGTATTTATCTAGTAATTTTTTTTAAAGATTCTTTGTATTCGATTCTTTTATCACAAAATACTTATAATTTTTAGTAAGATATAAACGGATTATGCTACAAGCTTGTCAATTTAATTTATTCTAACCTCTTTTTGACATTGTTTACAATAAAAAAAATATTTTTTTGTTGAGAATGCTATCTTCTATTCTTTTTGTCGATTTTTACAAGGTTTGTGGAAGTTAATTCTATATTTAGAGTACTCATGGAATATTCTGAAAGATAACAAGTTGAAATCAAATATAAGAGTACGACAGTTAGAGAAAATTACTCAAATGACACTTGATATCGTAGAAACGTTTTTATGTTAAATAGTAGCTATAGCAAGTTAATGGTAGTTATATTTAGTTATTTATGAAGTTTTTTTCCCTATAAATATGTGTATTGTTTTCATTTTAAGAATCACAACTTTACTTTAACAATCCAACAATAAATTCTATATAAGAGTAGGAATAGTCTAACATAAATCTTAGGAGTAGCATAATATAGATTGCTTTTCAAAGATCTTAAAGAGGGAGTCTTAGATAGCCCTTGAGCGTTTGTAAGGCCAAATTGCACTCCTCGGTCCAGTTGAACTTGGTGCCCTTCTTTAACACTTGAAAGAAAGGTCGGTATTTATTTGGCGCTCAGCTTATGAATATGTTCAATGCTGCAGCCATCTTGATCAATTTCTGCACCTGCTTCATCTTTTTTGGCCTTTAAATGGCTTGTATGGCCTGGATTTTCTCGGGATTGACTTCTATGTTGTGGTTGGTGACTAACAAACTAAGGAACTTTTTTGACCCCACTCCGAAAGTGCACTTGGTAGCGTTAAGCTAAAATTTGTGTGCCTTGAGAATGTCGAGAATTCCTTACAGGTTAGCAATGTAGTCTTTTCTTTCTCTTGATTTGACTACCATGTCATTGATGTAAGCTTTCACAGTTTTTCCCAAGATGCTGCCAAACATTTTAGTTATCATTCTCTAAAAAGTGGCTTTAGCGTTTAGCAATGTAGTCTTTACTTTCTCTTGATTTGACTACCATGTCATTGATGCAGGCTTCACAGTTTTTTCCAAGATGCTACCAAACATTTTAGTTATCATTCTCTAAAAAGTGGCTTTAGTGTTCTTGAGTCCCAACAGCATGATCATGTAACACTATACCTCTTTTGGAGTAATGAAAGTTGTTTTCTATTAGTCAGTGCCAAACATGGCAATTCGATGGTAGCCATGGCATGCGTCTAAAAAATTCATTTGTTGGTGCCCCACTGTGGAGTCTACCAACTGGTCAATCTTTGGTAAAGGGAAACTATCATTGTAGTAGGCTTTATTGAGTCTGGTAAAGTTCACACATACCTTCCATTTGTTGTTCTTCTTTTTAATCGCAACAGTATTAGATAATCACTTGGGATATTGAACTTCCCTGATGGCACTAGCTTAACAGCTTGCTAACTTCCTTGGCCACAACTTCAACATGATGTGGGGTTGAGCGTCTTTTATGCTGTTTCACTAGCTTATGGGTTGGGTTGACATTTAGGGATTGACAAATGAAGACTCGATTAATTCTAGGCATGTCATAAGGGGTCCACACGTATATCTCAACATTACATTTTAAAAGTTAAAACATCTTAATTTTCTCATCCTCGGCCATGGTGGAGCCAAGCAAGAAAAACCTCTCTAGATCTTCGTGGTTAAGCGGGATGGACTCTAGGTCTTCAACGACTTTGTTCTTAGCCTCTCCCCCAACATCTTCTAGATAGGTTGATTTGGGACTTTGATCACCCATACTTGCTCATTGGAATGCTCGGCCTTAAATGTGGCAACGAAGCACTGTTTGAAGGCACCTTGTCTCCATGTATCACTTCTACTTTGTCTTTAGTTGGGTGCTTTAACATCTGGTGATATGTTGAGGAGATGGCCCTTAGCTCGTGTAGCCATGATTGTCCTACAATGACGTTGTAGGCCGACGTCACATCAACCATCAAGAAGTTAGTTCAGATTTCAACCGTTTTAGACCTGATCGTCATCGCCACCCGCCTCAGGGGTCACACCAATTGTGAGTTAAAACCTATGAGAGGGGTGAGGGCTAAAATCAAGTCATTCTCCCTCAGGTTGAGCTACTTGAAGAGGTCGTAATACATGATCTTAGTCGAGCTCCCCTGGTCTACTAGGATCCTTTTGACTTTGAACCTCAAGAGGTCTAGGGAGATTCCCAGAGCTTCATTATGGGGGTGTTCAACCCTTCTTGAATCCTCCTCGGTGAAAGAGATTCATTCAACACTCGGCTATGCTCTAGCGCTCTTGCTCTTAGACTTGACTTTCATGAATGCCTTCATGTTGTGCGCCTTTTGGACTCGTTTGATAAATCGGACTGAATTGGATTGGATTAGTAGTGAGGTGGGATTGGTAATGAAGTAGAATTAATTTTTTTGTGTTTGAATTGAGTAGAATTAAATAACGGACTAGATAATGATTTACCATTGTATTAAGTTAATTTATTTTTAAATTAAC
>JAOTRH010096314.1:0-16208 GCA_034768845.1 Heliamphora exappendiculata
GAGTCAAATACTGGACAGAATATACGGACTATGCATTCATTCATCACAAATATAAATATGAAACTACGAATGCAAAAATATCTCAAATGTTTCTCATTAATATGCTAGGGATCTAGAATAAAATACATAAAAGGCATGACTTTTTAGTATACATTCCCAATAGCGGGTAGTTGTTGTGCACACATTTTATACATGAAATAACAACTTAATGATTTTAAACACAGCTTGTAAAGTGTTTGGACATATATGTACCCTTAAATTCCCTTCGTCCAATCTAGTTGAATCTGTACCTTCTAAGGAGAAAAATTCTCCTTCATGCCACAGTAAGTGTAACGCTCCTGTGGAGCAACAGCGTGTATGGATTAAGGTTGGTAAAGTTCGGGCAGATGCTTCGGCGCATTGTGTAGATGGTTTGAGCAAGGCAAGGGAGATTCCTACTTCTGTGACCGAGGTGCCTGAGGTTGATTCTATGGATTTATCATCGTCAGCAGCTGTCGGTAATAGGGAGCAAGATGAGGATGGTTCTGTAACTCTTATCTCCAACTCATTCAGCGTACTTGTTGGACCTAATGCATATTCATGAGGACTCCAGTTCATGGGAAGAGTAAGCAGGCTAAGCATTCTAGTGGTAAAGATAAGAAGAAACGATATGTTGGTTCCGCAGGAGGGTATATCTTACCTGCGAGGTTTTGGTGTTTTTCCCCACACGGGTTGTGCGTGGGGTCATGTGGTTTATTGTGTTTTTTTTGTTTTTTTTTTTTGTTCCGTGTAGTTAGTGATGTTTGTACTTGGGGTATGCCCATTGGAAACATGTAATTTTTTCTTCTTTTATGTTACATTTAATTACTCAAAAAAAAGTATGATGTTGTGCCGATTAAATATGATAATACAAGTGCGATAAATATTTCTAAAAATTCTATTTTGCATTCATGAACAAAACATATTGAAATAAGACACCATTTTCTTTGTGATCATGTATAAAAATGTGAAATATTTTTAGAATTTGTGAGTACTAGTGAACAATGGGCGGATATCTTTACTAAACTTCTTAATGAGGGTCGCTTTATCATTATTAGACGAGAATTGGACCTAATGCATATTCATGAGGTTGTATAATTTCAATTGAAGAAGAAATTATAAAGTAACTTGAACCTTATTATCTCAGAATCTGCTGGAAATCCCAAACTGTGAAACCACACACTGATTAGTCGACTGAACCCCTTTTCCCAGTCGACCGAACCAATTTTTCTCAGTCCAGTCGACCGAACATACCACTTCAGTCGATTGAACCTTCTGGGATTTCTAAAAATTGAAAAGCTGAACTGCATTTAACCTCTTATTTTTCATTTTTCACCTCTCGATTTCTCTGTTAGGGCTTAAAAAACACTCGTTTGAGCTTCAAAAGGGTTTTTCGGGTGAAGTTTGCTTCTTTGTGTTGTTAGCCTTAACAGCGTGTGGTCTTTGTGAAGTTTGCTTCTGGGGAGAACTTTCTCTAGAGAGAGAAGCTCTCCCCTAGAATGCTGAGGTATGAGATTCTGGATCACTCTCACGATGATCAAGATTATGTTATTAGGTCTCTTTGGATCATACCCATGGCAATGGTGGGATGTATCTCAAGTACTAGAGATGATGGTTGTTAGCCTCGGTTTAATGGTGGTTCATCAATGCTATAAAGAAGCCGCTGGTTTCTTCTCGCTTTGGTCTTTGATCATCATCACCATCACGTACTGGTGAGTGCGTTTTGGGTCTATAGTTTATCTTGTTACATATCGACTTTAGTGGTTTTTATGGATACTTTTGTTGTTGGTCTTGCTATGGAAAGTTCGCTTAACCCAAATCCGAGTTGGTGTATTCTTTAATGGCACATATCATGTTTTTTTTGGGTAATTATACAGATCAGGTTATCTCTATAGTTCCCTATTTTGTTTGAGTGTTTGGATGTAAGTGAGAAGATGTGGTGTTGAACATGCATGTGTACCTGAGCTGAGCTGGTTTCAAAAACCTCTAATTTTCTAAAAACCATGGGCGGTGTTTCATGCCAAGGGAGATTTTATTTAATGGAGTTACTAAGTAAACTGGGTCTCGGGTATTGAAAATTTTGGAGTATTTATCACATAAACCACCAGAGTTTCGGTCACGGCTGAAGCTGTCTTTGAGATTTTGTGTTTGCATTCTGGAACTTCGAGTCTGTTATGGCCATGGTTGTTTTGCAAGTAAGAGGTTCAAGACGAAGAGGGTTATGCTGAGGATGAAGATGGTAGGCGCTTTATGCGCTGATGAAGCGTGGTTGAACTGTCTAGCTCACAACGAAAATGAAGCAACTCACGATTTCGATTATGAATGTTTCAAGTTCGGTTAGAATTCAGCCATGGAAGAATTCTGTAATTTCTGCACGAAAGGAAGAAGACGAAGCGCGTGGGTTCAGATTTCACGCATTGTTGAGCGCCTGGGTTCAGATTTCACGTGGGTTTAAATTTCATGCTTTAGGCAGTGTGTTAAGTTGATTCTATACAGCTGGTATGGGGATATGTAGCCTCAGATGGGGAAAATTGTGAGCCACTTTGCTGATGTGAAGCGGTGGGGGTCCCACTGTGAGGTTGAAAAAAAGGTGGAAACGAACTGGTTTGTTTTAAACCGTGACAACCAACGGTTTGTCCCAAGAAGGGATGGCTACAGTTTTTTATCCCAAGGTTGAGCTTGTGGCAACATCAAATGGGTGCAAAGTGGGACCCGCAGCGATTATGGTTTAAGTGGGAACTGCCACTTTGTATGGCTTTGGATTTATGGGCTCCGTTATACGGGTCTATTTATTTAGTGGAAATTTTACAAGTGAAACCCGCGGGGTTTATTTCTGTTGGCCCTGGTTGGGTACATATGAATTAAGGTCTCTTTAGATGACTCCTTGGTACCTTCTGTTGGAAGTCATTTTGGTTCTTTCTTGCTCGAGCTTTCTTTTATCCTGTCCTTTCCCCCCTTGCAGCCAGGGTGTGTGTGGCCATACGAAGGAGCTAAAATTTCTTTGGTTTGGATGAGAATCTGTCTGTACTTCTAGCTGGGTACCTTTGGTGGGGTTTTTGGTGGTTCTTTGAGTGAGGTTTAGCTGATGGTCTGCTTCGTCTGGATCAGATGGTAGAGTTTGCTTTGGTATGGCCTTAGTTTTCTCTTAGCCGGATTCTCTGGGGATGTTTTGCCCATTACTTATTGCTAACTTGTAGGGGTCTCCCGCCGCTTGTGTTTGCCGACCCTGTGCGCAGGGTAGGTTGGTAATTTGTGTTGGTCGATTTTGAGCTGGAGTTTTCTGGGATTGATCTGGCATTGCTTCTTTTGGCTGGCTAGGGGGTCCATCTACCCCTAGTACTTTACTCATAGACCTCTGATGGTTCCCTTTTGTTGTTCTTTGGACCTATGGTTTGATCATTGGGGGCACTTTTGTCATAGCCTTTATTTGGCTGTGGAGGTTCTGTTTCTTCGCTTGCTTAGGCTACGTCAGTTTATTTGGTTGGTTAGAGGACATGCCCCTTTGACCTCCTGAGCTTAGAGGTTTGGTTATTCTTTCAGCTATATAGAGATTCTTTGGCAAATCTTCTTAGGAGAGTAGGTCTTTCTTGTCTGAGATTTGGAGCTTTTCAAGGAGCCGAGCTTCAGCAGGATTTTGTTCTCTTGTATTAGATGAGGTGTTCTTATCCTATCCATGCGGGTTGTGCATGGAATTTATTTTATTAGGAGTTCCCCCGCTGTTAAGCGAGGGTTAGGTGTGTTTTGTTATAAGTGTTATTAGGTTTTTCGTTTCCTTTTAGATATATTGGTAAGTGATGTAACAACCTGTGGTATACCCCTTGAGAACATATATATTTTTCTTTTCTTTTATGTTACAATTAATTATAAAAAAAATGGATTTTCCCTCAAATTAACCTTTCCCACAAACATTCTCAACCTCTTCATCTCACATTTAAGAGGTTAATCTCAAATTAACCTTTCCCTCAATCCCTCACTCATGGCGCCTAGGGTTAGAGGAGGAAAGGGCAAATCCATTGCTAGAGATGATCCCACCGGCGAGAATGACCAATGGTTCAACTCGAGTAAAGTCGAAATTCTCTACAAGCACCATCTCCAATCTCTAGATCCTATCTTTGGTAAGATTCTTAACATGAGATTCTTATATTCCTATTTTCCTCGTGTCTTACGTCTTTTCAATAGAATGGGTTGGGGGCCATATATCTTCTATCAACCAAAGGGCGTGTTTCCTCAACTTACACAATTATTTTATGCAAATCTTTCACAAGAACTTTCACCAAATCCAAATGAACGTTCCATTCGCTTCACTATGTATCTTTATGGGAAAACTTATAAATTTTCTGATAAAGATATCGCAAATCTTTTTGGAATGAGTCGGGCAGATTTTGTGTGTCCACAAATTTCTCCCAATCATGGTTCATGACCCAAAAGTTTACTCCCGAAACCTTTTCGCTTATGGTCATGACCGACCCTCCTATGAATTTTGCTCTCACTCCATCATATTCACAACTTACCTTAGAGGCCAAAATTCTTCACTTAATCATTACATACAACACTTTGCCTCGTAGTGGTTCTCGCACCTACATTTCATATTTTGATTGTTACATATTGTGGTGTATCTATATGGAGAAACATCTCGATCTTCCCACCTTAATCTGTCAATGGATGCTTGCCAAAGAAAGTACTAAACGCCATATTCTTCCATATGGAGGTTTTCTTACACCTCTTTTTGAGTCTTTTGGCTTTTCTCCATCTCTTTCAAATTTTCTTCCACCTAAAAATTCTCATCTTCTAACCGCCACCACTTTAAAACAGATGGGTTATAACCTACAAAATGTTTAGTGGATGCCCAAAATTCAAAGGCAGACACCTCAAGTAGTTCAAGATAGTGATGAGGAAGCCGAGGCTGATGCCTATGCACATGATGATGCTCCTCCACCTACTTCTCCTTCAGTACATCCACCTGCTCCTACCACTGCTCCTGTTGCTAGTCATGATCGCTACACCAAATCCTTCCTCAAGAAATTGGTAAAGTCTTTCTCTAAATGGGTTGACAAATAATTTTCCAAAATCAACAATCGTCTGACTCGTCTCGAGGATGCCTTGGGTGTTCCTCCCTATGATGCTTCTTCACCCAAGGGTGATGGTGATGGTGATGGTGCTGGCTATGCTGATGAGACTGATTCTAGTTCCACTTTTTGATAATGCCAAAAGGGGGAGAAATGAGTGTGCAAAAAGGAAAGTATAAAGAAAGGAAGAAAGGAAAGCTTCACTTCACTGCACTTCACCACTTCCTTTTCTTGTCCTTTGGAGAGCCTTTATTTTGAGAGCATTATTATTTTGGATCATGTACTTATGCTTCTTATGCTACTCTTAGTTCTTAGTTTTTGAATGTTGTTTATCTTATGGCTGTGCTTGGAATTATGATTGGATATTATGCATGTTTATGATTATAATTGGATCTTATGCAATTATGTTTGGCTATAACTTATGGTTGGATATTGAATATCTATGCATCTATGCATGCTTTTTGTCGTCACAATAAAAATGATGGATATTTGAAATGAAATTCAATGCACATTGTAAGGGGGAGTTCGTCAAATTTATTCTTACATGCTTATTAATAGGGGAACTTTATTTAAACTTTCCTACTTTATTTTGCTGTGTGTTTACCATCATAAAAAATAGAGTGATTGTTGGCCTAACAAGACTTCAATAACCAATTTTGATGATAAAAAACTTATGTATATAATTGTGCAAATTGAGATTGTTTACAGAAAATTTACGCTTAGCACAATTCAAGATAAAAAGTGGAAGCGATGACGCATAATTTCAAATCATGTTCTTTGGCGACAAGCTTTTGAAACAAATGCAAGAGTAGAAGAAGAAATTGAAGAACAAGTTTTGTAATTTTATTTTTAGGATCCTTGTACATTCACTTTATCTCTTAAATATTTCTTTGAAACTCATAGGAATCCTAAAAGTTATAAAAATATTTTTTCAAATCAAAAAGCGATCAAAATATTTTGGAAAATAAAAATCTAAAATTTTGAATATCCAATCAACTAAAGAGTTGTCCCCAGTCTACTGAGTGAACTGGCCAAAATTGATTTTCATATCTAAAGCAGTTTAATCGATTGACCCTTGGGGTCCAGTCGACCGAAGTCAAGTTTAGTCGACCGAACAGACTTAAATTTAAATTTTTGCTAAAAATGGCTAGTTTGAACTTACCCTATTTAGCCCAGCGGCTAGTCAATTTTTTAGGCCTACAAATGGAGCACTTGTGCTCTTGTTTTACTCACTAAAAGCCTCTCAAACATTCTCTCATATACAATCTCTTTGTGTTTCAAATTCTTGAGCTTTTCATTCATTCTTTTCAGAGAAAATCATTAGAGTTCTTGTTGAGCTTCATTGTTATAATTCTTGAGAAGTGAGTTTAGAGCTTTCATTGTTTGTACTTATCTGCTAATTGAAGGACCATTCATTTGTACTTCTCTTCTTATCATTTCATTGTATTTGAGAAAGGCGTTTCTTAAAAGAGGTTAATCTATTTACAAGGATTGGGTTGTTTTAGAATAGTACATTCTCAAGAAGAGGCTACTCCGCATAGACTAAGGAGAGAGGCTCCTCCGCCTATTGAAGGAGAGGTAGTAAGAAATTCTCATAACGGTTGGCATGAGGCAAGAACGTAAGCCGTAGCGCCGAACCTTGTAAAAATCATGGTGTTCATCTTCTTGCTTGCTTATTTCTTTTATTTACTTTGTTGCTTGTCATTTCATCACATGCACTTGCATCTTGAATCATTTATTTTTAAAGCTGAAGTGTTTTGAATCCTTTCACTTTGCAAGAAACATTTTAATTGAAATATCTTTGTATTTTAATCAAGAAGCCCTAATTGAAAAATATACTTGCAAATTAATCTTGGAAGTAGTACTTGTATCTTAAATAATTAAAACAAGACAAGTGTTGAATCTAGAAGACTTAAATATTGTGAATTAAAATTAAAGTACAATTGCATTTTAATCTTCAAATTAAAAAAATGGCTTTAAACATTAACATCTTTACTTGCTCTTAAATTTTTTTTATTCAATACAAATTTACTTGTGATTGAAATATTTTGGCAAAAGATTTTTGTTTATAAGACCAAGACATCTTTACTTGTGATTTCAAAAGGTTTTGGTCAAATACAAATTTATTTCTGAAAAGTGATATTTTTGTGAAGTAAAAATCATACATTACTATTTGAATATTTGATCTAACGAATTTTTAAATATTCAATTCACCCCCCTCTTGAGATTACACACGTACTATCAAGAGAGAGCACGGGTTGATTGTTGTTTTTAGTAGAGTTTCTTATTATGATTTTCGTTGGTTGGTTCAGCATTTTACAAAATGGGTTTTCGATTGGTTTATACTTCATTCAAACTCTTGTGCTTCGAGGGAGATTTTGGAACGATTTATGCTTCTTTTTAAAAGTTATTTCTTTACTTAAAATGTGTGTTTTGTTTTAAATGCTTGGTTTTGGGGGCTATGAGCCTAGCCTCTTGGGCTACTCTTTTAAATTAAATAAACCCTCGATAGTTCATTTTACGAAAATGTTTTGGCCTCGTTTGGACATTATGATTTTTGACCCGTTTTGTGTTTGACAAATTTTGGTGGATCGTAGTATCCTAAAACAATTGTGTGGGCATTTCACGTGACCCAGAGTTTTGAGGCGTGACAAAATCCATGATCACCTTTTTTTTAATTGTCCTTTCTCCTGAACTGTTTGGGAGTGGATTATTGGGAAATGTGATTTGGTTTGGTCGGAGTCCTCCTAATATGGTTGGTGGAACAGGTTTGCCTCTAGTGTGGGTGGTCAGTCCCTGACATCTATGATTAGGAAGTTAGCGTTGTCTGCGTCGGTCTACTGTATTTGGAGAGAATGTAGTTCTCGTAAGTTTCGTGAATTAAAGCATGATTGTAAGTTTGTTTTTAAGGAGATTTGCGATCTTATTAGGGGAAGATGCTCTTTCATTCATCATATTTCTAAATCTTCTCCCAATCTAGCTATGTAAGTGCAATGGAATCTTTTAACCACCATCTTCGACTCTTATGACTAACTTCTCTTCTGGTATAGTGACTGATCGGCTGGATACTCGAGGATCTCAGTGTTCGTAAGTTTCTTTTGTCTATCTTATAGTTTTCTCTTGTGCAGTTGTGGCGATTTTCAGGAACTGAGAGTTTTGGGTCTATTCCTTTCTCTATGAGTGATGAGCGATACACCTCTACTTGATATATGAGAGAGTGTTGAGAGGTTTTACCTAACTTTTTTCAACTGTTGTTTGTTTTTTTGTGCATCCACATTCAAGTGGAGCTTTAGTGAGACTTGTCTCTTCTTTTATTGGAGTTTTGAGTTATACACAATTGTGAATGCTTTGTGAGCTTAGTTCTCTTTCCTTGGAGAGGCCTCTTTTTTGTGATGATAGGTTCCTATTTTTATCTGGATGCGTTTTGTCATCTATATTGTCTTGATTTATTTTTTTTAATGCCTGTTCAAGTCCCACGTGCTTGCTACCCCTCGAAGGAAGAAGCCTCGGTTGGGAGCTTGATAGTGAAAATACTTTTGTTTTGTGTCTACTCAGCTATGAGGGGTCTTCATAGCAGCTATAGGCCATTTGGATAAATGCTCAACACTATTTCTTGCCTTCTAGTGTAGGATGTAGGTGGCCTTTTATTTTGGATATGTAGCTCATCATGTACATCTTTTCTGGTTATTTTGCCAACTAAGTCAGTTCCTTTATGTTCCATATATATGGCCTTTCCCTTACGGCTTGTGTAAGGGGTGTGTACGTGTGTGTTTCAGGTTGTTTTTGTCTGGGGTGGTTGTGGTTATTTTGGGCTGTTTGGTCAAGTGCTGTTTCGGGTCTCCTTACGTGAAGTTTTTGTTTATGCCGTATTTCTTTCTTGGAGCTCCTGTTGTTTGCTGCATTGGCTTGAAGTGGTCCTGGGTTCAAGGTCCGTACTTTCATTTTTCTCATGTAATTAATTGGCCCGCCAGTTGGTTTTTGTTTCTTCTTAAGGCAGGTTGTGTTATTGTAATTATATAGGGGGGCCTTCAATTTTGGGTTTTCTTTATTAGGTGCCCAAAAAAAAAGAAAACATGCTTACAGGTCTTCTCCTTATACAGTTTGCAAATGCCGTTTTGGTTCTTAGAGGGATTTTGTATGCTTGCTACGTTGGATTGGAACTGGGTCGATTTTTTCTCTCTTCATCCGAGTGGGGCCGTTCTTTTGACCTGCTCTTGTTTTTTTTTTTTTTTTTTTTTGGGATTGGCAGGTTTTATCTAGTTGTAGCTCTAAAGGATTGACACTTGAAAGTTTTTGTTTTGATAGGTGGCATTGATTTCTCTCCCATTACTCCTCATGTTATGGCTGGGGCATCGTCTTCTTTTCCTTTTTTGTTTTTTTGTTTTGGTTATGGCAAAGCCTCAAGTCGGATTTTTGGTATTGCTTTGGGTTTTGTGTTTGTGGGTTCTTGTGTTTTGGGTATGTAAGGCCTGAGATTTACCCCTTGTAAACTTGTAAATTCTTTTTTTTATGTCACAATTAATTACTCAAAAAAAAGAAAACACACCCCAAAAATCGTTCATTTTTGTGCACCGCAATGATATTTGTGCGTTTTCATTCATTTTTACTCACCACGATGACATTATGTGTTTTCATTCATTTTTGTGCATAAAAACAAACATACTCCAAATATTGTTCAATTTTATGCACCGCGATGACATTATTCTTTTTAGTCATTTTCATGCATAACACTCTAAAATTCATTCATTTTCGTGCATCATGATGACATTGTGCGTTTTCGTTCATTTTCATGCATAAAATAAAACACACTCCAAAAATTGTTCATTTTTGTGTATTGCGATGACATTGTGCATTTTTTTTCATTTTCGTGCACCGTGATGAAATTATAAATTTTCGTTCATTTTCATCCAAAAAGCATACACTTCAAAAAATGATCATTTTCGTGCACCGCGAATACATTATGCGTTTTCGTTCATTTTCTTGCATAAAAACAAACACACTACAAATATCGTTCATTTTCATGCACCGCGAAGACATTTTGCGTTTTCATTCATTTTCTTGCTTAAAAACAAACACACTACAAATATCGTGAATTTCCATGCACCGCGATGACATTATGAGTTTTCATTTATTTTCGTGTGTAAAAGAAACCACACTCAAAAATTTATTTATTTTCGTGCATCACGATGACATGTGCGTTTTCGTTAACCTTTGGGCATAAAAGAAAACACAATCCAAAAATCATTTGTTTTTTCTCACCACGATGACATTATGTGTTTTCGTTCATTTTTGTGCATAAAAAAAACACACTGCAAATATCGTTCGTTTTTGTACACCGCGATGACATTGTGCCTTTTAGTTCATTTTCCTGCATATCACACTCCAAAATTCGTTCATTTTTGTGCATAAAAGAAAATATAGTCCAAAAATTGTTCATTTTCATCTATAGCGATGACATCGTGCTTTTCATTCATTTTCGGGCATAAAAGAAAATACATTCTAAAAATCATTCATTTTTTTGCACCGCGACGATATTATGCGTTTTCGTTTATTTTCGTCCCTAAAGCAAACACACTTCAAAAATCATTAATTTTCATGCACTGCAATGACATTATTGCGATGACATTGTGTGTTTTCGTTCATTTTCGTACCAAAAGAAAACACACATCAAAAAGTGTACATTTATGTGCACCACGTTGACATTATGTATTTTTGTACATTTTCGTGCACCACGATGATATTATACGTTTTCGTTCATTTTTGTGTATAAAAGCAAACACACTCCAAAAATTATTTATTTTTATGAACCACGATGACATTATGCGTTTTTCGTTCATTTATATGCATGAAAACAAACACAAGAAAATTCATTCATTTTTTTGGGTAATTAATTGTAACATAAAAAATAAAAAAAATACATGTTTACAAGGGGCATACCCCGGGTAATTATATCAACTAACGTGTAGGAGGAGACCTCTTATCAACTAGACTACCTAAGAAAGGCAAACAAAACCTAACAACAACATCCACAAACACACCCAAAGCCCCACTCAACAGCGGTGGAAATGTCCTAATAATGAAAAAACCATGCACATCCTACATGGATAGAAAAGCACCAGCATACAAACAAAGGATTGAACCAAGAAACCTGCCAAAAAACTAAAAACTCCTAATCCCTACTGAAGATTGGCTCCGAGCAAAGGGTAATAGGCTTCAAAATTCAGACAATAACAAGAGAAGATAAGAGATCTAACAGATAGAACTGGACATCCAAAACCCAGAAAGCACTTTAAAAAAAGAAACTAGGTAAGGAGATGAACAAATCCCAAAATCCAACCATGGTAAACTCAGTCTCACAGATATAGTCACACTCCCCAACTCAAGGGAGGAAAGGATAAAGACAAGATCACCCCTGCTGAAGTGATGAAAAGAGTCCATACCAAAGATAGGTCCTAAAACAAAAGTCCTGAGGTAACCCCATCAATGGGCACCCCAAGACTTCTCAAAAATCCGATCGAAGAAACATAATATGGCTAAGAAGATCTTAAAACCCCATCTGCCCAAGAGGCTAAAGAAAGCTGGTCTCAAACCACGGCGCTAAGGAACAAGAGATAGAATAGCCCCAAGAGAAACCTTGGCTAGGAGACAGTAAGCCAGCACCCAAGAACTCCACCAATCGGTCCCATCTTTACACCCTAACCTACGTAGCCTAACCAAATGAGGACTTGAGCCCCTCCCTACCATAGAATAGCTCAGATAATAGGAGCGACAGAGGACCATTGATAACTGATTCAGCCAAATAGTGGCCTAGCTCACACCAAAGCCCACTACAAGGCAAACATGATGTCTTTCTCCAAATACCAAACACCACCCATGGTTTAAAAGACTATTTTGCCACAAATGTCCCATAAATGGAAACATGCAGTAGTCTATTTCCCATGCATCTTGACAGCTGATAAGTCACATTTACAACATCCCAGCAGCACATAAGCACGAGTGAAAACTTCTTAAACAATACAAAAGAAACCCATAATTTGGAAAAAACCAAAATAATTTAATCCAAATACCACCAAAATTGGGTCCCACTATAGAAGAAATCAACTTACTCTCACAAGATGGCACAAAGAAAACTGTGGGTCCCACCTAGCAAGAAACTCCTGGTTTTAGAAATCAAGCCGCTGGTTTCGGTCCAAACAACCTTTAAGTTCTTCAGAATGTTGCCACACGCTGAAAAATTAAGTTCAGTGGAAAATGAGGTAAGCATCCACTAACTTGAGATACCCCACATTTTCTTTCAGAAGACTATTATATACCAAACCGCCCATAAATCCAAAACTAGGCAGCACACAGTAACACCTAAAACTGTGGGCCCACCTAACAAGCTCCACCAAGACCACGGTTTGCATTTCGCTCACGGTCCCAAGCTGAATAAGCAAAACTCATCTCTGGGGCAGTAGCGTCTAGAACACCACACTACATCATAGTGTATCAAATGCTTCTTCCCAAAACCTGACCGTGTACAGATATCGATCGCACACGGTTTACTCCAAAACCAGCAGTATGAGCTGCAGGAAACCCGCTGCCAAAGGATAGCTCTGCAACCCACTACACACGTGCAAAGGGAGAGTGTGGGACTCACATATCGTCAACCTGCAGCCGCTGGACTAGGTTTAGCCATGTTAATAACAAACCCAAATTTCTAGGTTCAGCCATGAGATACACACATCATCTTCAACACCAAATCACCGAAGAAGCATCGGATTCGTTAATAACAAACTCAGATTTCTAGGTTCAGCCATGTCCAGCTCACAAAAACTCAGAGAAAACCAGTCCCGAACCGTAAATCACGTTTAGTCCATGTAAGTTACCATTGATGAACCAGAAAAAATAAACCTTCCACAAACGTAGCTCAAAGCTTGGGAAATAATCAGCAAATGTAAATCACCGAACTAGAATACTCTAGCGATGAACTCGATGCCTCACTTCAGCAAAGCATCACCATCATATATCTTACCAATATCGATGTTCAGCAAGCATAACCATCCCCTCCATGGAGATCTGCTTAATATTGCTAACAGATAGGTTCTTCACTTAAATCCAACTCAAGATACAGGCGGAACCATATCTTCTCTAAATGAGAAAACCCAAAAGGAAAGACTTTAACTCAGTTATGATAGATCGCCATGAAATCCATATTAGAGAGCATAGCGAGAAATCCATGGGACCATCTAAACTATGCACAAAACGTGTGGGGATTTACAGACCTCAAAACAATAGAAGAAAGAAACTCCATTAACACACAAAAACTAACACCAACCTTCAAGGATACCCTCAAGATAACCTCAGATAAGGTTGAAACCACTATTGAGAGAAAAAGAATAACATCAATCTGCACGTGACACTAAAACCATGGTCCATAGAGCTGTCCTTCCATATTACTCCAGTGCAATCACCATGACAGAGCCTTGGGGAGAGCTTCCTCTAGAGAGAGAAGCTCTCCCCATTTGCTACGACTAAATCGTTCATTTTTGTGCACTTTATCACGATGACATTGTGCGTTTTCGTTCATTTCAAAAAGCGTACATTTGTGTGCACTGCGATGACATTATGCGTTTTTGTTCATTTTCGTGCGTAAAAGCAAACACCATCCAAAAATAGTCCATTTTCGGCAACTACAATGACATGGTGCGTTTTCCTTTATCTTCGTCCATAAAAGCTAACAAACTCCAAAA
Organism: Heliamphora exappendiculata; assembly: GCA_034768845.1. NCBI lineage: Eukaryota > Viridiplantae > Streptophyta > Magnoliopsida > Ericales > Sarraceniaceae > Heliamphora > Heliamphora exappendiculata. The sequence continues at coordinate 13,817 of JAOTRH010096314.1, forward strand.
ATTGTTCATTTTCGTGCAGCACGATGATATTAAGCGTTTTCGTTTATTTTCATCCCAAAAGCATACACACGTCAAAAAACAATAATTTTCGTGCACTGTGAAAACATTATGTGTTTTCGTTCATTTTCTTGCATAAACACAACCACACTATAAATATCATTCATTTTCATACACCACGATGACATTACAAGTTTTTGTTTATTTTTTTAGCGTAAAAGAAAACACATCCCAAAAATTATTCATTTTTATGCACCGCAATAATATTGTGCATTTTTGTTCATTTTCGTCCCAGAAGCAAAGCCACTTCAAAAAATGTTCATTTTCGCTCTCCACGATGACATTATGTGTTATCGTTAATTTTCGTGCATAAAAACAAACATATTCCAAATATTATTTATTTTCGTGCACCGCGATGACATTATGCATTTTCATTTATTTTTGTGCATAAAAGTAAACACACTCAAAAAATTGTTCATTTTCGTGTATCGCGGTGAGATTGTGCATTTTGGATTACTTTTGGGCGTAAAAGAAAACACACTTTAAAAATTATTCATTTTCGTGCACCGCGATGACATTATGCGTTTTTATACATTTTCGTCCCTAAAGCAAACACACTTCAAAATTTAATAATTTTCGTGCGCCACAATGTAATTATTGCGATGACATTGTGCGTTTTAGTTCATTTTCGTTCCATAAGAAAACACACATCAAAAAGTGTACATTGACATGAACCACGTTGACATTATGCGTTTTCGTTCATTTTCGTGCACCGCAATAATATTATGCATTTTTGTTTATTTTCGTTCCAAAAGAAAACACACTTCAAAAAACGATCATTTTCTTGCACCACGATAACATTATACGTTTTCATTCAATTTCGTACATAGAAACGAACACACTCCAAATATCATTCATTTTCGAGCCCCGCAATGACATTATGCGTTTTCGTTCATTTTTGTGCATCCCGATGTCATTGTGCATTTTCATTCATTTTCGTGCATCATAAAAACACACTCTAAAAATCGTTCATTTTCGTACATCGCGATGACAATGAGCGTTATCGTTAACTTTCGAGAATAAAAGAAAACACACTCCAAAAATTGTTCGTTTTCATGCACCGAAATAATTTTGTGTATTTTCGTTCATTTGTGTCCCAAGAGCAAACACACTTCTAAAAGCATTCATTTGCATGCACCACGATGACATTATGCGTTTTCGTTCATTTTCATGCATAAAGGCAAACACAGTCCAAGAATTATTCATTTTCCTGCACCGTGATGATATTGTGCATTTTCGGTCATTTTCGTCCTAAAATAAAAAACACAGTTCAAAAAATGATCATTTTTGTGCACTATGATGATATAATGTGTTTTCGTTCATTTTTGTGCACAAAAGCAAACACACTCCAAAAATTCTTCTTTGTTGTGCACTGCGATGACAATATCGTTCATTTAAAAAATCGTTCATTTTCATGCACCACCCAATGACAATATCGTGGTGACATTGTCTGTTTTGGTTCATTTTTGTCCCAAAAGCAAAAATACTTCAAAATGCATACATTTGCGTGCACCATGATGACATTATGCATTTTGGTGCATTTTCATCCCAAAAGCATATACACTTCAAAAAACTATAATTTTCGTACACTGCGAACACATTATACATTTTTCGTTTATTTTCATCCCAAAAGCATAGATACTTCAAAAAACGATCATTTTCATGCATCGCGAAGACATTATGCATTTTTGCTCATTTTCTTACAAAAAACGACCACACTACAAATATCGTTGATTTTCATGCACCGTGATGATATTATGAGTTTTTTTTTCATTTTTCGTGCATAAAAAAAATCACCCAAAAAATTGTTCATTTTTGTGCACCGCGATGATATTGTGCGTTTTCGTGCATAAAAACAAACATACTCCAAATATTGTTCATTTTCGTGTACCGCGATGACATTATACTTTTTAGTTCATTTTTGTGCAAAACACACTCTAAAATTCATTCATTCTCGTGCATCGTGATGACATTGTGCCTTTTCGTTTATTTTGGTGCATAAAAGAAAGCACACTCCAAAAATCATTTATTTTCATATATCGCGATGGCATTGTGCATTTTTGTTGACTTCTGGGCGTAAAAGAAAACACACTTTAAAAATCATTCATTTTTGTGCACCGCGATGATATTATCAATATGACATTGTGCGTTTTAGTTCCTTTTCATACCAATAGAAGACAGATCAAAAAGAGTATAATTGCGTGCACCACGATGACATTATATTAGTTAATGTTCTTCTCATTTTTCTTTTTTTTTTGTTTTGTTCAAAAAAATATAAAATGTAAACAATAAGATTTTCTTTTAGTGGTTTAAACAAGTATTTCCCAATATTTTA
>JAOTRH010096325.1:0-16208 GCA_034768845.1 Heliamphora exappendiculata
ATTAAACTACCTTTAGTATTTTGAATATTTTATATAGTAAAGTAACTTTTAACTTTTAACTTTTTGAATTATTTTGTTCGGTTGTAGAGATGAGTATAATTATATGTGTACATATATATTTTTACACATTTATAATATTACTTTTGATTATTTTAATGAAAATTGAGTGTTGTAGAGAATTAGGATTTGTTAATTATTTTATTGTGTTGGTTGTAGAGATTCTCTTAATTTTGTATATATATACTTACGTACATAAAACTTGTGTTAGAGTTTGTGTTGCAGTCACAATAAAAAAAATTATTATTATTATTATTATCATTACTATTGTTATTAATTTATCATTTTATTTATTTATTTATTTATATTTTTTTTGTGTTTGGCGATCGTGATGATATAGACGACTACACTACAACTATACTAATGTTTCTATTTTTATATCTAAAAAATGGGTCTTTACAATCTACCCTCCTTCAAATAAATTTCGTCTCCAAAATTTTGTATCGTACCTTCATTCGTAAACAACTGTAGATAGTTGACTCACATGGCGTCTTCGCATTCCCAAGTTGATTCTTCGATTCCTCGTTGTCTCCATAGCACGCGTACGAGCGAAATAGTATTTCCTCTAAGTACTTTGTCGCGGCAGTCAAGGATCTTCACCGGTCTTTCTTCGAAAGTCGCGTCTTTATAGATGTAGAGCTCCTCCCGGTTGAGGGTGTGGGTCGGATCATGTTCGTACTTCCGTAGCATCGAGACGTGAAATACATTGTGAACTTCTGCAAGCTGAGGCAGCAAGGCTAAGCGGTAGGCAACTGCTCCCACTCTGACTAGGATTTCAAACGGGCCAATATACCTAGGTGATAGCTTCCCGTATCGAATCACTCCTCATCGCGGCTGGATTTTGAGAAATACGTGGTCTCCTACATTGAATTCCAAAGGTGTCCGTCGTTGGTCGGCATAGATCTTCTGTCGACTTTGAGCGGTGGTAAGACGCTGTCGAACCAACTTGATCTTCTCTGTGGTCTTAAGAACGATGTCTGGTCCTAGCAAGCTATTTTCTCTGGTCTTTGTCCAACACAAGGGCGATCTGCACGGTCGTCCGTATAGCGCTTCGTATGGTGGCATACCAATACTGGCTTGATAGCTGTTGTTGTATGTGAACTCAACAAGCGGTAGATGCTTCTCCCAACTTCCTTTCAAGTCCATGATGCAAGCTCTCAGCTTGTCTTCTAATGTCTGAATGGTGCGCTCGGATTGTCCATCGGTTTGAGGGTGAAAGGTTGTGCGAAAGCAAAACTCCGTTCCCAAAGCTGTCTGTAAACTGCGCCAAAATCGTGATGTAAAGCGGGGGTTTCGATCAAAAATGATGGAAGTTGGAATCCCGTGAAGGTGGACTACCTCTCGAATGTACTTTTGGTTTAAGGTTTCTAAGGAGTCGGAGTGTTCAACTGGAAAGAAGTGCACAGTCTTAGTTAGGCGATCCACAATAACCCAGATCCCGTCGTGTCCCTGAGGCGATCTTGGTAACCCGATGACGAAGTCCATCGTAATGTGCTCCCATTTCCATTCCAGTATCTCCAATGGCTGTAGGGTTCCTCCCAGCATCTGATGTTCGGCTTTGATTTGCTAACACGTGAGCCATCTGGCGACGTAGTCAGCGACATCTTTCTTCATACCGCTCTACCAATACTCTCTCTTTAGGTCCTGGTACATCTTAGTTCCTTCGGGGTGCACTGCGAAGGGCGACCGATGAAACTCCTTTAGGATGTTTTCTCGTATTTCGTTGATGTTGGGAACAAAGAGTCGACCTTGAAACGTTAGGTGCCCATGTTTATCCACTATCCATCTAGGTTTTGATTCCTCTGTTATTAGGTTCTGTCGGATGTACTCAGCTTCTTGGTCGTGTTTCTGCGCATCTAGAACTTGCTGACGTAGGTTGGATGTCACCACTGTCAACACGAAACAAGATCCTTCCTTCAGTTCGGTCGGTTGCAAACAAAATTTTCCAAGTGTTTCCATCATCTTCCATTCTTGGGCTACGATACAGGCTAACTAAGGCCTCGTCTTTCTGCTCAACGTGTCAGCTACTACGTTGGCCTTCCCGGGGTGATAAGCCAAGGTGAAGTCATAATCCTCAAGGTACTCGACCCAACGGCACTGCCTCATGTTCATATCCTTTCGAGAGAACAGGTACTTCAAGCTCTTGTGGTCTGTGAATAGTTTGAACTTCTCCCCGTACAGATAATGTCTCCAACACTTTAGTGCGAAAACAACGGCTGCCAATTCCAGATCGTGAGTAGGGTAGTTCTGTTCATGCAGTTTTAGCTGTCTCGATCCATTGCTACAACTTTGCCGTTCTGCATCAATACACATCCCAAACCTTCCTTTGACGCTCCACAGTAGACGAGGTATCCGATGTCGCGCTCTGATTTGACCAAGATGGGGGAACTCATCAACCTCTTCTTAAGCTCCTTAAAAGATGATTTGCATTTCGCATCCCATTCGAACTTCACTCCTTTCTGAGTTAATCGGGTTAAGGGCTTTGCCAACTTTGAAAAGTCTTGGATAAATCATCGATAGTAACCAGCGAGGCCAAGGAAACTGCAGATCTTGAATACATTTCTCGGCTGCCCCCATTCCATAACTACCTCAACCTTGGTTGGATCTACTGCTATCCCTTCTTCAGATACGACGTGTCCTAAAAATTTTACATGATTCAACTAGAACTCACACTTGCTGGCCTTGGCGTAGAGTTATGCTTCCCTCAAGGTCTGTAGGGTCATTCTCAAATGTTGTTCGTGCTCTTCTTCAGATCGGGAGTAAACCAAGATGTCATCAATAAACACCACCACAAACTGGTCAAGGTACGGCTGGAAGAGTCAGTTTATTAGGCTCATGAACAGTCCAGGGGCATTTGAGAGGCCAAAAGGAATAACTGCAAATTCGTAGTGGCCATATTGGGTTCTGAAAGCGGTCTTCAGTATATCTTCTTCCTTCACTCGTAACTGATGGTATCCGAATCTAAGGTCGATCTTCGAAAAGTGTGTCGAGCCTCTGAGCTGGTCGAAATGGTCATTGTTACGTGGCAAAGGATAACGGTTCTTAATCGTTACTCGATTTAACTGCCTATAATCGATACACAATCGGAGGGTTCTATTTTTTTCTTAGCAAAGAGCGCTGGTGCTCCCCAATGTGAGGTGCTTGGGTAAATGAATCCCTTGCAGAGTAACTCCTCCAACTGTTCTTTCAATTCTCTGAGTTCTGCAGGTGCTATGTGGTGTGGGGCGATAGAGATGAGGGCGGTTCCAGACTGAAGCTTGATAGAGAAATCGATCTCCCGTCGTGGTGGCAAACCCGGGAGCTCTTCGGGGAAGACATCTTTGTACTCGCAAACTACCCGTGGTAGCTCTACCTCGGGCTGAAGGTCGGTGTTAGCAAGCAAGCAAGTTACTATGCCGGGGAAATTGGGGTGTTGGGCTTGGCGTGTGATCATTAGTTGGGGATCTCGTCGTTCACCCTGAATCCGTACAGGGGTTCCGTCTTCAGTGTAAGCATCAATCCTCTTTTGGTAGCAATCAATTATGGCCTGATGGGAAGATAATAGGTCCATGCCCAAGATGACGTTGTAATAGACTAAGTCCATGACCCGTAGGTCACAAGACAGGCTACTGTCGGCTATGCTAGTGTGCACGATCTACAGATGTGATCTACCCTCACCTGACTTCCTACTGGCGTGGCCACACATAGAGCTTGAGACAAAGTACTGATTCTAGGTGTAGGGATCTCATGCATGCAGCAGATATGAACGAATGTGATGCACCAGAATCGAATAAAACCTTCACCAAGGTGTTGAAGAGTGCAAACATACCTTGGATTACTTGATAGTCTTCCTCCTCTTCTTGTCCCTGAATCGTGAAGACTCGTCATCCGTTGTTGTTGCGGTTTCCATTTCTTCCCTGCTGCTGCGGTTGTTGAGGTCCTCAGGGACCTTAATTGATAACTCCTGCTGGCCTCCCTCTCTGCGGTTGCTGGTGTCCTACTTATTGGGGCTGCTGATTGGGCAAGCGCTGCCCTCCTTGCTGTTGTTGCTAGTATTGCTGGTGCGACTGCTGTCAATACTGTTGTTGAGGTTGTTACTGGTATTGTTGTTAGGGTTGCTGCTGAACTCGATTATGCAAGAATCCTTAGTTATTTCTTCTCTGTTCCTGAGGGCACTCTGACTTCCTGTGTCCTTCTCCTCCACATCCATAATAAACATAACCTCTTCCTTGTCGCTGCCCGTTACCTCTACCGGTCAGCTGGTTTCTCTAATAAGGTCCCGCATTCGGGCAACAGCAATTGGGCGGTTGACGCACTAGTCCACCCCTTGAGGTTCCTGCACGATCCTAAAAAATCTTTCGAGAATTAGAAAGCTCTCGCTCTAAAAGTAGAGCGGTATCCACGACCCCTGCATACGTGGGTAGGCGCATGCCGAACAAACGTCCTCGGATGGCGGGTTCTAATCCCCACTCAAAGCGTCGGGCTCGGGACAACTCGGTGGGAACGATGGCAGTGGCATAACGTCCTTTCTCTTCGAATCTGGCAGCATATTCAGTGATTGTCATCTTACCCTGCTTCAACTCTAAAAATTGTTAAATCATGTCCTGCTTCAGGACGTCTGGGAAGTACTTCTGGAGAAAATTCTCTTCAAACTGTGCCATGGTGTTGACGTCCCTGACATTTTTGATGGAGTTCCACCAGTGATCTGCCTCTCCTTCAAGTTGATATGTAGCTAGGGCTACCCGATCAATCTCTCTGCGTACATTCATTGTATCTAACACTTTTCTCATCTGTCGGAGCCATCCTTCTGCCTCTTGAGGGTTAGCTCCCCCGGGGAAAGTCGGTGGTCGAAGCCTGTAAAATTATGAGAACATGGCTATATGTCCAGGGACAGCTGGGGGATGCGGTGAAGGTGCAGGGTCTTGTGCAGGTGCTGGCTGGCGAATGGTGTCAACGAGCTCTCGTAGAATGTCACAAATGTCATCATTCCTACCTCGCCTTGGTGGCTCAAGTTTGGGCACCTGCTCTAAATGTGGGCGTCCTCTGCCTCAGCTCATCTTGATTAAAGAAACCAAGGGTTAGTTTCATCATTTATCTTAAGTTTTTTAAGCTTTGTATGGTTTTATTATTAGTGTTGCTATTAGTGTGATATTTTGATCCATAGAGAAGAATGGCAGCAAAATAACATGTATAAAAGAAGAATGTATGAGACATGATAGAAGCAGAACATAGCAGCACTATTCATTCATAAGATGGAGAAATGGTACATAAAGTCATACAAATAAGAAGAGACATAGCAGAACATAAACTGTTCAGGGGAAAGTACAAATACACCATCAAGATTAAAATACAGCAAAATAACCCAAAATCCCTGTCCCTAATGTCCGCCCCAAACCCGAAGAGATTCCTAATGAGTATCCTTGCTAGGGTCCTCCTCGTCTGATGTGTCGTCGTCGACATCGGCTGGGGGAACTGGAGGCATCGGGGCATATCAAGGTGAAACTGGAGAGTACTCTCGGGGTAGGTAGGGGATCGAGGGGTGTAGACAGGAGAGGAACGACCGATGGTGTCAAGGGAGCCCTCGGGGGAGGCTGGCGAGTAATCTGGTGAAGCGGGTGGTGAAGCTGGTGGTGACAGAACTCGGATGTATCTGACTGAACTACGAGGCCATGGTGGTGGGTGCACCGCTGAGCTGGAGGAGTCAACCTCCTCGTCCAATGGTCGTGGGCGGAGGTTAATGGGGGCGTAGACTGTAGGATCGGCCGCCATCGCTCGAAGCCGCTCCAAAGTGCGCTCGTGATGGATCATCTGGTGGGCGCGCTGGGCCTGCCGTAGGGTGTTTCCAACTCTCCTCCTCAACATGGCTTTGTACTCGCGTCTCGTCATCCGCGAGTACTCCTCACTCACTTTTTGGATGTGCCAGATAGCGTCGCGCTCAGCTCTCCACCGGATGTTACCCTCCATCCGGGTAGGGTCGGTAGGAACGATGCGGTTCGCCTGGAAACGAAAGGGTCCCCATGAGTCGAAGCTGACGTGCGAATCTGATGACGATGAAGCCAAGGATGGGGCAGATCTACCAGAAAAAGAGGGTGCCATCCTACAATGAAACAAGAGAACGGTGTCAGTTTCTAACAAACTGTTAATTCAAAGTTTCATGTCTAGAGCATAATAATAAAAAGGGGTCTAGCCAAGTCTAAAAGTTCAAGTCTCAGAGTCTAAGCCTAGGTCAACGGTTATGTGGGTAAGGGTTAAACCTAAACTCTGATACCAAACTGTGACGCCCCAAAATTCGGAGACATCTAGAGCGACAAATAGCTAATAATGGTGCGAAAAAGTATTAAGTGATTAATACCCATCATTGCAGAAAAATAAGAATACCATAAGATTAAGGTTACAGACCCAAAATAAAATGTATTTAGCAAAAAATATTAAAGAAAAACAACGCTAAGTTTGATCATCTCAAGAAGAAATCAGGTGCGGCAGACTGGCAGAATTCTGGAGCCGCGGTTCCACCTCCTCAGGCACTGGGTAGTTGGCAGGAACTTTCGCGTCATCAAAACCTGGCATAGAATGCCATGAGCTAAAGCTCAGAAGCAACAACATAATTATACAAAAATTTCTCCAAGTACAGGTCAACACATAACAGAGAAGATGACAGGATGAGTATGATAGTGAGTAATGATAAGAATGATGCAACCAATTTAAATTTTCTAATTCAATTTAAGATTAAGTTATTCTAGGTTCTCCCAATTGGGGTGAACCATCCTAAACCCCATGATCCCTATCACGCTGACCAAGTCTACCGACCGATAGAGAGCGTTCCTTCAGCCGTGGGATGACTACGTAGCGGACTAAGTGTCCAGCCGGGTCATCACTGGCGGCAAGGTGTTAGCGACCGTTTGGCCCTCGGATATTAGGTCAAGGTCCAGTGCGGGATCACGAAATCTAACTTCGATTATTACGCCACCCGAACCGCCTTCACCAAAATACAGATATCACAATAATGTGCAATTAGCACGTGAGGCAAAAACCTCCCAAAACAAATCAAGGCATATAGCCAATATCACAATATTTTTCAGTATTCAAAACCAACCCTAAAGTTCAATTTTCATTCATTTCTTAAAATAAAATGGTGAACCCCGTAAAATCCATCCCAATGATGATGCGGCATAATATGCATAAAGTTATGATTTTTTCAAATTACATGGGAATTCATGCATGGAGAAGATTAAATAGCATGTAAGACAAAAATACACCAATTAAGCTAAAATCACCTTAAAATATTTATGCTAAAACATAATGTACATGAATCAATGATTTAACCAAATTGCATGCAAGTAATTTAACCACGAAAATTATGTAAGTATGTCAAGATAATATCGCACATTCTAATTATTTGATCACGCATATCACAACATAGGGAACCCAAAATAATAGCATTAACACTTAATCACTTTTAACCACAGTCAGGGTTTTCAGGTTTTAGTTACTGGTTTTAGGGTTTTAAAAATACATAGACTCGGAATTAAAACCTGAGATTTTGTAGGCACCCTACTTGCAATGTTTTGAACACTTTTTATGTTTTACACTTTTTCAAATTTTCCCTCTAAGGCGTCGGTTTTAACCAAAAAATATTCTGTGACAATATAGAGAAAAATTTTCAGAACAGTGGCGTGAATACTCAATGACTTCAAAAATAGGATTGAGGACTTAGACTTAAAATTTTATTTTTAAAATTTTTACAGAGTTAAATCTATGAGTTTAGAATCTCTTGAACTTGACCTTGAAGTTTGTTCGTTTTTCTTGAATTTATTATGGATATCCTACCAAACAATGTACAGATTCGACAGACTTTGGAAGAATCATTTCCACTTGCACTACACATATGAAAACGGATTGATTCCAGTGGGGTTAGAAAGATAAAATGTTTATCTATCCAACCACATAAAAATCACATTATTTTTACAGTAAATGGCATGGATTCAAAGCGGTCTGCCCAGACAGCTATTTTAACCCGATTTTCTTCTCTATTTTTTAAAAAATGAAAAAAAGATTTGGACTTCAAGAAAATTCATGCAAGCAAATAATATATACATAAAACTACAGTAAAATATTTAGAAACTTTTGATGAGATTAGATCACTCAAAAAAAATAGCAAAAATAGGATTTTTGATATAAAAAAAAACCCTCTCTGGACAGATTTGACTATGAAGAGAAATGATGCTTTTTGAGCTCTTAGGCCCACCATATGTATGACTTATATATAAGATATAAACCATTTGCATTGATCAAAAAATAAAAGAAAATTGTAGATGTTTGAAGAGAAAGAATAAAATGTTGAGCATGGATCTTGAACCTAGAGGTGTTTAGAAGCTAAGAGGGACTTAGTATATGGAAAATAAATGTATAAGAGTTTTGTTCCTACCTTTCTTTTGTGGTTGAAGATGATGGATGACGAAGATATATGGAGATGAATGCCCAAGAACACCAAAAATTTTAAGAACTTCAAGCCTTTTCTTCTCCTTCTCTCTCTACCTCACTCAACCAACACTTAGAGAATATGCAAAACACAAAGAGGGAGTTTGGGAAAGGGTGTGCCGAGTAGGGGGTGGGGTTTGGTGTTTTTAAAAATATTTTTGTAGCTAAAAATAGGTTTATAATGGGTGTGTAAGACCTATAAAGCCTACACCCACTTAAAATGCATGCATGTTCAAAAGTTATGACACAAAAATAATATAAAAAAAAAAAGGCTTGATTGTTGGACACTCATGTGGCCGGCCATGAGATATATTTTGGCTCCAAGTTTGAGTTTTGATTGTATTGTATTAATATATTGTATATTAAATGGTATATTGTACTACATTGTTTAAGAATTGTATTCAAAAATTAACTTAATGTATATTTTTAGTTATGAATATTAAATATTTGAATTAATAAAATAATTTTAGGTATTGTATTTAATTTTTACATCTTAGTTTAATTATAGCATTATTTAATTGTGATGGTTGAGCTAAATTTTGATTTTTGTTCAAATTCGTAACTTGATGTATATTTTTAATCAGTTTTATACTAGTTTTAATTTAATTTGATGAATTTAAATTTTAAAACTCAATTTCATGATTTACTATTATTTTATTATTATTTAATTATTTATGTGTTGTATTAAGTCTTTTTATGTTAAAAATACAAGTTGGCTTAAAGTTATATTATTATATTAGATTGTTACTTTTTTATTATAATATTATGTTATTTGTAGGAATTTATAAATATATATATATATACATATATATTAAACTACCTTTAGTATTTTGATTATTTTATATATTAAAGTAACTTTTAACTTTTAACTTTTTGAATTATTTTATTAGGTTGTAGAGATGAGTATAATTATATGTGTACATATATATTTTTATACATTTATAGTATTACTTTTGATTATTTTAATAAAAATTGAGTGTTGTAGAGAATTAGGATTTGTTGATTATTTTATTATGTTGGTTGTAGAGATTCTCTTAATTATGTATATATATAGTTACGTACATAAAACTTGTGTTAGAGTTCGTGTTGCAGTCACAATAAAAAAATTTATTATTATTATAATCATTATTATTGTTATTAATTTGTTATTTTATTTATTTATTTATTTTATTTTATTTTATTTATTTATATATTTTTTTGTGTTGGGAAGTCGTGACGATATAGACGACTGCACTATAGCTATACTACCGTTGCTATTATTATATCTAAAAAGCGGGTCCTTACACGAGATCTTCAGAAACACGTGATCCCCCACTGCAAACTCCAGAGGTCTCCTCCTCTGATATGCATAACTCTTCTGGCGACTCTAAGCTGTCACTAGGCACTGGCGAATCACTGCAACCTTCTCTGTTGTCTCCCATACCAAGTTGGGTCCCAAAATAGTTGTCTCACCCACATATGTCCAACACACAGGCGATCTACACGGCCTACCATACAAAGCCTCATACGGTGCCATTTTGATACTAGACTGATAACTGTTGTTATATGAAAACTCTGTCAGTGGTAGATGATCATCCCAAGAACCCCAAAAATCAAGCACACAGGCTCTCAGCATGTTCTCTAAAATATAGATGGTCCTCTCAGATTGACCATTAGTCTGTGGGTGAAAAGTTGTGTTGAAGGTCAAGCTCGTCCCCAAATCTACCTGAAGACTCTACCAAAAGCGTGATGTAAAGCGCGGGTCTCGATTAGAAACAATAGTCACAAGTATTCCGTGTAGTCGGACTATCTCTCGGATGTTCAATCTACTTAATTTATCCACTGAATCCTTCACACGTATGGGGAGAAAATGTGCAGACTTCGTCAACCTATCAATCACAACCCAAACAGCATCGTGTCCTATTGGCGATCGAGAAAGTCCTGATACAAAATTCATCGTGACATTCTCCCACTTCCACTCTGATATAGGCAATGGCTATAACAACCCTACCGGTCTCTAGTGTACCACATTTACCTGCTGACAATTAAGGCACCGAAAAACGAACTGAATCACATCCCTCTTCATTCTCGTCCACCAGAACTGACGGTGCATATCGTGATACATCTTCGTGCCCCCTGGATGCACTGCAAGACGTGAATGATGAAACTCATGTAGAACTTCAGCATGGCACGACTCTAGTACAAACAATCGCCCTGTCAATCTTAAACTCTAATCTGAACTCACTACCCATCCTGCTATGTCCTTCCCATTGGCAATGCGGTCTCGTATCATTTGAGCCTCCTGATCAATTTGCTGAGCCTCTAACACGCGTTCAACCAATGCGGGCTATGAAGCTACTGAATATAAGGTCGCACCTCTCCCTATCTCCCTGAGACACATATCAAACCCCCCAACATCTCTAAGCATATCTCATTCTTGTATAGCCATAGAAGCTAATGAACCATGAGATCTCCTACTGAGTGCGTCAGCTACGACATTTGCCTTTCCCAGGTGGTACTACAAATTGAAGTCGTAGTCTTCCAACAACTCCATCCATCGTCGTTGGCGTAGATTCAAATCTTTCTGCAAAAATAAGTATTTTAAGCTCTTGTGATCAGAGAAAACCTCGAAGTGCTTACCATAAAGATAGTGACGCCATGTCTTCAAGGTAAAGACCACGGCTGCCAACTCCAGATCGTATGTCGGGTAGTTCTTCTCATGTGTCTTCAACTGTCGAGAACCATAGGCCACAACCTTACCACCTGCATCAAAACACAACCCAGACCCTCATGTGACGTGTCACAGTATACTGTGCAACCTAAACCCCACTCAGGGATAATAAGCATTGGTGCACTGGTCATTCTCCTCTTCAGCTCCTGGAAAGCCAACTCACGTGACTCACTCCACATAAATGAGACTCCATTCCGCGTAAGATGCGTCATCGGTGCTGCAAGCCTAGAAAAATCCTTCACAAACCACTGATAGTAACCTGTCAGACCCAAAAAATTATGGATCTCAAAGACATTCTTCAGTCGCTGCCAATCCATCACGACATCATTCTTCGATCAGCCCACTGACACCCCATCCTTCGACACTCCGTGTCCAAGGAATCTCACCTCTGACATCCAAAATTTGCACTTCTCAAACTTCGCATACAAGCGATGCTCTCTCAGAAGCTGTAAAACAACATGCGGATCCTCCTCATTCATCTCCTTCGTGGGTGAATAAATAAGGATATCATCCGTGAACATGACCACAAAATTATCTAGGTATGGGTGAAAGATACGGTTAATCAATCCCATAAATGTCGCAGGAGCGTTCGTCAAGCCAAACGGCATAACCAAAAACTCGTAGTGATCATAACGAGTCCGAAAGGCGGTCTTCGCTATGTCCACATCCCTAATCCTCAACTGGTGATACCCTGACCTTAACTCAATTTTCAAGAAGTAATGCGACCCCTTTAACAAATCAAACAAGTCATCAATCCTCGGCATAGGATATTTGTTCTTCACCGTTACCTGATTCAGCTTCCTGTAGTCTATGCACAGTTTCAAAAACCCATCCTTCTTCTTTGTAAAAAGTGCTGGGGCTCCCCACGACGACATACCCGGACATACAAACCCTTTGTTAAGCAACTCCTGCAACTGCATCTTGAGTTCTCGCAACTCAATCGGTGTAAAATGGGGCATGGAGATGGGAGCATCTCCCGGAACAAGATCAATAGAGAACTCCACATCACGGCTCAGTGGCAACTTGAACAGATCGTCAGGAAAAACATCTGGATAGTCGCAAACCACATGGGATAACTCCCCTTGAACTCCAATCGGCTCATTCAACCTGAGAGCAGAAAAGAGGAAACCCAAGTTCCCTCGATTCTGAGCAACACCGAGCATAGACACCAAGCCCTCATCCCATCACCCACAAAGAAAAAGTAGTCACCCTCCGGTGTACAGATCGACACTCTCTGTCGTTCACAATCTATAAAGGCACGGTAGGTCGTTAGCCAGTCCATCCTTAGGATGACATCAAACGTGGTCATGTCTAGAATGATAAAATCAAACCTTAAACAATAACCGGCGACTCCTAACTCATAGGATCTGCAAACTTTACTCAATACCACATTCCTACTGACTGGGGTCTCTACACTAAATGCACTACCCAATGAGTCTTCCTCTAACCCCAATGTAGATGCAAAAGCAGAAGAAATAAATGAATGTGATGCTCCCATGTTGATGAGAATACTAGCTCATGATCTATAAACTAGAAGAGTTCCTCTGATCATGGATGGAGTAGCAGTAGCCTCAGGCACGGTTGGTGCCTTAGAAGCACTAGGATTTGTAAGAACATAAGCTCTGGCCTGCGGTGATCTGGCTTACCCACTATAGCCCTGAACCATCGACTACGTCACAGACTGTGCTGAGGCACCTCCTTCTGCAAACCTAGACGTCAGAGCTCTAGGTTATTGCAGAGCATGTCGTCTCTGTACAGATGGAGCAGCTGGC
The DNA here is from genome assembly GCA_034768845.1 of Heliamphora exappendiculata. Taxonomy (NCBI): domain Eukaryota; kingdom Viridiplantae; phylum Streptophyta; class Magnoliopsida; order Ericales; family Sarraceniaceae; genus Heliamphora; species Heliamphora exappendiculata. The sequence continues at coordinate 12,997 of JAOTRH010096325.1, forward strand.
ACTTTAGTTGCACCCTAGATACTTACTCCTTGGGGATAGAATCTACAAATGTGCCCAGACTGACCACACCCAAAGCATACTGGTAGGTCTCTCGCCTATGACTGGACTGGCACTGAACTCTGAACCTGGCCCTTCTGTGGGCACTCAGATGAACGATGCCCCAGTTGCCCGCATCGATAACAGACAATCTCCCTATATTTTGGCCTTCCTGTCAAAGCCACTAAAAATGCAGGTGTGGACAACTGCAGCTAATACGATTCGGTAAAATGATAACTCGAGCCCAATGACCTTTGGTGCTTGTTCCTATGCCCCTAAAGCTGGGTGCCCCCATCACTCTGCTGACTCTTACTCTCTCTAACTCTATGGCTCTCTGCCAGCGAGTTCTCTATGCGGATAGCGGCTTCCACCAGCGCGATGTACACATCCAAACCCAGAGCTGCAATCTTATCCTTGGTAGCAGGTCAAAGGCTCCGCTCAAAACTTCTAGTGCGCAACTCCACCGTAGACACCATCTCAGTTCCGAACCATAACAGATTCGCGAACCTAGCCTAATACTGGACCACAGTAAGGTTCCCCTAAAAAAGGGAGAGGAACTCCTCTCAATATGTATTCCTGGAAGATCTCGGGAAGTACTTCTCCAAGAAGACTCTCGTGAAACCCACGTGTCATCCACCGTGGTCTTGGCAACCTTCCACCATTCCCTTGCATCTTTTCGCAATTGGAATGCCGCCAACTTCACGCACAAAGCATCCTCCTCAATATCTAGAGTATCGAAGATCGTTGTGGTCACTTCCAACCACTCGGTAGCAACTTTGGGGTCTGGCTCCCCAGAAAAGGTTGGAGGATCCAACCATCAAAATTCCCTCATTGCCACATAAGCCCTTGGCTCAGGAGCCCTCACTCCAGCCCTGGTCACCTCAACTATAGCTCTCATGGTAGCAAGCATCTCTTAGACAACGTCAGTGCCACCCATGTGTTCTTGTGGGGCAGGAACGTCCCTTTCTTCCGGAACCTGAGCATAAGCATGACCTCAGCCACAGCCCCAACCCCGGCCCCATCCCCGCGTAGACATAATTCTATATAGAGGCACTTTAACATGTTATTACTAACATAAACACATAACCCACATAAGCATGCTAACACGTAGCCACTTAAGATTTTGTAAACACGTCTCACATGCCGAGGAGAACCAATAAGACAAACACATCAATTTGGATAACGTAGTCAGATTCCTTGGTAGAAAACACGTTGGCTAAACGCATTTCTAACTTGGCTTTCGAATATGTTAACCCAAACACCCTGAGGAAAGACTAATCAATCCTGAGATTCAACCTTTATACCCACATATACAAAATTTTCATGCTCAACAAGCTACTAGTATGTTATAAAAAAATATTTAAACACATGCAAGCAAGCATACGCAATCAACCTCACCAGGTGATAAACCCTCTTCTCAAGGCTCTTAGGTATTCGAACCCAGAGCTCTGATACCAAGTTGTCACGCCCCAAAACCCAGGGCCACGTGAAAAACCACCAAACACCAGTTTGAAGAATATTGATTTTCAAACAATCAAGTCCACCGGTTGAAATCAAAAGAATACCCAAAATGTATCTCTCATATACAGAAAACATCCAGTTTCAACATGCCTAAATATTTCGTCCTGAGGCGTACAAAACACGCCTTTAGAAATAGGCATATAAAAAAGAAAATTAACAAAGTCTTCTGCCAACGCGGGCACCATTAGATTAACTCCTCGTGATCATCAATCTCATGACCTGAAAAAGGTTTGACAAGTCCCACATCGTGAGCCAAAGCCCAATAGAAATAGACTATAAAGCTGTAAAGCAGAATATGCAAGCATATAGTGGGAGCTAACTCAACCACAACAAACCAAGCATTAAAACTAACGTAAGTAATGTGTTACAGTTGAAGAAAATAGTAACAAAAAATGTTATTCCCTCTCGGTTCATACAACCGAGGAAAAAGAAGAATGAATTCTATGTACTGACTCAGCCAACAGGACAGAGGTAACAACTATAGACTCCTGTCTATTACCTAATCCCTGAATCATTTAAGACCTGTTAGGTAATGACAAGTTCTATACAGAGCCACCACAACGTAACTGCTTAATTTACGGGCCCAAAACCCGAGGGTACAAAGCACCTAACCACTTAATTTACGAGAATTAACCCAAATGTACAAAGCACCTACTCTGTACATGATTTTGGACTTCCACCGAGAGCAACCCGTGCCACATACTCACTATCCTGGTACATCTAAAGAATTATTTCAAAAATCAACCCGTAGCTCGACTACGAAAATATTTTCACGAATATAAATTAAACATGTATATAGATCCATCCATCAACATGGAGATCAAACAAATACATTTTTAAAATATTTTTTTCTATTTTTAACAAAACGTTCCAAAATTGAGACTCAACCCTAAGGGTTAGCTCCAAACCTCCAAAATATAATTTGATGAGATTTTCACAAAAATCACCATTTTTAAAAACCACATTTGAAAACCATATATCCACAAGTCATATAATGTAATAAATCAAGAAAAGAGAAAAATATGCTTTTTACCCAAAAAATAAGGTTTAAACATAAATATGACATTTAAAGCATTTTCAACCGATGAAAAAGCATATAATTGTACGTAGCACCCTTAAACAACAATATAGTCTTGGATCCTACCTCGGAGAATTAAAAACTTGACCTCTCAAAATTGAACTTCGTCAGAATGAGAATCCATCCGGATGGATATGAAGCCGACAGCATGGATAACAAGGATCTGCAAACAAAACATCAAAAACTAGCCTCGGGCCCTCCCAAAAGCTAGAGCGAAGGTAGAGAAGAGAAGAGAGAAAAGAGATACGCTTGAAAAGATATTTTTGAGACTCAAAAAGAAATTTTGTGAGCTTTATAGAATTTCGCCCTAGGCCCCCACCGCTCGAGCAGACCCCTTGCCGACATACATCTCTGCCACACCACCACTCGAGCAGACAACCACCGCTCGAGCGGTCACCTTACCGACCCAAACTCTACCACCAGCCTACTTGAGCGGTCAACGCTGGGAAAAAAATCAAACTTGGAAACTAAGCCAAACCCCTGCATAGATAACACGTATACAAAACATGCTATTCTCCACAACGAGCAAAGTGGTAAACAAATATACATGTAGTAAATGGAACATGTCATATATATA
>JAOTRH010096356.1:0-16205 GCA_034768845.1 Heliamphora exappendiculata
TACTATTATGTTATTATTATCCGGCGTGTGTAGGTGTATGATTGTAATAGTGTTCTCTAAATTGATTATAAATAAGAACTCGCCTACCCATTAGGGTACGACTTTTCATTATTCTTAACAAGATGGAGTCAATAATCTCATACCTTGGTTGTTGAATGAGAGCCGCTTTATATAGAGAGTTTGAGGGCTTAACCCTCCAATTTAGCCTGATCACCCCTAACCCGTGGTTAGGGGCTGTTTGGTTAAGTTTAATCCCCTTTGTTAGTTTTTTGTCACTACAATAAGCCCCAAGCTTCTACATGCTCCGTCAGGAGGAGGTGGAAGCTTCATGTACTCTCGGTCCGTGTCAAAAACCTCCGTTGATTTATGCTATCTTTTAATTTCTAACTGAATTAGGGCTCTTTGTACCTAGCCGAGCTAGATTTTCATGGTTTAGAGCCTTGGCACGCTAGAGCTATGGTGCCTGGCCCGAGCTAGAACTTTTGGTGGAATATTAAGCCATTTCAATATGAGGATCTCTCAACAGAAGATATAGAAATCTCAAAATTGCCACATTGGGAGATTATCATGAGTTGTGCCTAGCAGCGATCCTTTCAAGGTGACTAGGGCTTTTCATTGCCTAGCTGAGCTAGGGCTTTCTCGCCGAGGCTTGACCCGGAGGTCAACTTGAACTTTTACTGCATAGCCGAGCTAAGGCTTTATGATTAGTGCCTGACATGCTAGGGCTTTATGTGTTGTTAATCTTGTAATTGTCAAGAGGACTAAATCTACTTCAATGATAATCTTTGTGATGATTTTCGAGCTACTTTGCTGAGTTGAGAGTCCGAGCGGAGCTTCGTAATAATCTGAGATAATCTGTGATGCTCAGAAGCTCTGGAGAGGCCGACCCGTTGAGCTGGGATCTTTGTTCCATTTCCCCTAAACATGCTCATTTCATGGGTCCGAGCCAGAAAGGAGATTGGAGCCCCCAATTTTTTGGAGATCTTGAAATCTTCAATCTCCTTCTCTTTCTCAAGAAGGAAGCCTCGCCACCGAGTCAGAGAAGACAGATACTAAATTTCCTTTTTGCAAGGTATCCTATCATTCAGCCCATCAAGATGTCATTGAGTTGGATGATGACGATGTTGTCAATGATGTTCCAGCCGAAAGGTTGCCAGTTATAATAATTGAATCGAACGATGAAGAGACATGACACCAGAGATCTTTTAACCCGTAGTGTTGATAGGATTTTTCATTTTGAGCCAGTTGTTTTGCTGGGTTATAAAGTCTTCTATTGCTGTAGGACCACTTTAACCTTGTCCTTCCTCGATGCATAGTTCTGAAGCAAAAATAAGCACTAAGCTCCATGCATAGCCGGGTTGCCGAGCTGTGGAGCTTGAGAAACCGAGCTAGGGAGCTTGAGAAGCCGAGCAGTGGAGCTTGAAGCCGAGCAGTGATCTTTGCCGAGCGTTTGCTGAACAGTGGAACTTGAGTCTTTGATGCCCAAGTTTGAGTTTAGGCCGGCTGGGACTTTTACTGCCTAGCTAAGCTAGGGCTTTCTTTCCCAAGCATGATTCGAGGTCATTTGGGTCTTTTTTGCCTAGCCGAGCTAGAATTTTCTTGTCCATGGTTTGACCCGAATGCCAATTGGAACTTTTACTTAGCCGAGCTAAGACTTTCTTGTCCGAGGCTTAACTCGGAGGCCAACTGGGACTTTTACCTAACTAAGCTAGGACTTTCTTGCCCGAGGCTTGACCTGGAAGCAACTGGGACTGTTGTCTAACTGAGCTAGGACTTTCTTGCCCAAGACTTGACCCGAAGATCAATTAGGACTTTTGTTGCCCGTGCTTTGCATCTCTCGTGTGATCTTCTTCTAAGCTGAAGGAACTTTGAATTTAATAGCTCAGTTGTTGCAGCTGAATCAATAAGTTGAGAAGCCGAGCTGGTGTGCTGGGCAACCGACAAGCAGCTTTCCAAGCTCCGTAACAATCCGTGGTGGATATCAGCTCAGGTTGCCTACGACTGGAGTCCCTGCATGAGAGGAGACTCGATTCTGTTCCTGTATTCTATGCTATCTTGCCCCAAACGTTCATTATACCGCGTGATAAGAAGATAAATTTCCTAAATCAGTTGAAAGTTGAATTCTCAATCCATTATATGCAGACCTACTAACTGTTCCGAGATGATAATAGTCCGACTCCAAACAAGTTATTAGCTGAATTCTCGAGTCGAGCATGAAATTGAGGGGAGGGAACGAGACCCAGGCCATCGGATTTATTCTTTATTGTCGAGTGTAAATAGAGGCCAAATGCTGATTCCTCGCGCTGTGAAGAGAAGCAACTCAGGTGTTGATACCGAGTACTAGATGCCGCTGTTGGGATGCTGCTATTGAGATGTTGCAGTTGTCTCGAATTTTACTCCATTATAGGGTGTCCAGCCATATAGCCCTCTTTCTCTCTCTTTGACATCCAAAATACGAAGAGAGAGAATCCCAAATGTCAGGATTTTGTGAGGGTTTTTGTCAAGCCGAGGTGCCGAGCAACCTTGAAACAAGCTGCCAGGCTCCTGTGGCGTAGCTGATCCGCTGGGTTGTAGCTCAAGGTTCTAAATACACTCACAGAGTGCTTTCTATAGCTCCGCCAAGCATACGCACGGATATGCCGAGACCGAGCAAAGTCGCTGAGCTTTATGCAAAGGCCAAGCTGATCCATTGGGATGAGTCGATTCCCTGTCGCCGACCAACCAAGACACCATGCCCGAGCTTCGAAGGCTTTGGTGTGGTCGATCCCCGACCAACTCTGATATTAGCTTTTGAGCTGCGGAGAGATGGGGAATTAGGTGGTTGAGCCCTATGTGCCGGGCTCCGTGTTGGTTACCGAACAAAGCTGAAAACTTTCATACTGAACTGGAGCTTTTACCGAACAGCTCCAAGAGAGTTCCACACCGAAGAACTTTACCGAACAGCTACTGGAGAAATTCCATACCGAGCTGGTGAAGCCGAATTAATAATATATGTCCAGGCGTTGAGAGCCGAGCATCGAACAAGCTTCCGAGGTGGAGATTAGCAAGCCGAGGTACGGAGTTTTTTCTGCGGTTGCAGGACTGCCAAAACGGGGGTGGCGGGTCGTCGGTCTCCGGATCCACCAACGCCTCACCCACTGGACACCTCTCCGCCACCGTTCATCCTCCCGCTGACCAGACCATGCTATGGATGGGAGCTTGGGAGCTGGGAAGAATTGTTGGCTGTCTCCGAGGACTAACTCGCCGAGAAGGTGCTGGAGCCCTAAACCATTTTGCATTGCATGATCCATACAGAGAAAGAAGTAGCTTTTGGTCTGGGTGGGAGAAACCATTTAGTTGCCGAGCCAAGAACAGAGCAGGTCCTGTGCCGAACTACTGTGCCGAGCCCTTCACCAGATGCCGAGCCAAGAACCGAGTAGCTCCTGTTCCGAGCTCCTTTGCTGCCGTTCTCCAGCTCTGTTGGCTTTTCAATGCAAGAATCAAAGGAGAGAGGGAGAGGACCTTTGCTTCTGTGATGGTTTTTCGAAGGAGAAAATCTCATGAGCTTTTTGTTTCAAAGCTGTCCCAGACTTAGCTAGTCTTGTCATTGTACTTTATTTTCAGCCCTGCCATGTAAAGTTTAAAAAGCTAAATGGTTTTATAAAAAACCATGGGCTGTGTCAGACGTTTGAAGTAACCGGTGGTAGCGTGTAGAGAGCGAAATAATGAGAGAGATGGAGGAAGAGAAAACTTCCCTGAGATTTTTCATGTGCTGCTCTTCGTAGTGGAGCCAAGGAAAGCCTCAACAAGCCCTCTCATCTGGATTATGGAAGAAATCTCCTGAGCAAAAAATTGCTTCACCCTTGGAGTTGACATCCATTCCTGCTTCAGCCTCTCTCATCGTGTCCGGTACCGGATCTGGCGCTTTGACGTTGAAGCTCGTGCTCATGAAGGTTGAGGGTCTTCCTATCATGGTCTACTCATGGTTTGAGCTACTGATCCGTCACTACCCTCAAAATCTAAATTTTCTTTCTTCTTTGTTTGAAGAGAAAGAATACATACATATATATATATATATATATATATTGTTGGTGCTCAAACTTTGATGGGCCTTCGCTTCTATTCCTGGCTTGTTTTGGGTCCTAAAAAGAAAGGAACAACCGTTAGAGGGGTGTGCCGGAGGGGAGTCCGGCGCCACCACTCCGACGGTCAAATTAGGCTTCCGATGAAGTAATCCCCAAGGTAAACAGCAAATGGTTAGAAAAAGGAATTGAGTGCTAGAGAATCATCTACCTCTGTCATCCGTCTTAGACCTCCTTATATATAGGTGGGGACACGTGGTCACCGTACCACGCTGAAGCCGTTACATCGAATCTCAAAAAATTCCCTTGACATTCCACGCGCGGTGCTTGATACGCGCGCCCGTAGGCAATCTGTCGAGCTGATCAGATAATGGCTGATCGAATGATCAGAGGCCCCATTCATTCAACCTGGGCCTAGTTATATACCTTCCCATCAGTAGTCCCCTATTCTCGGCTATGGTAACCTGACCAGGGTGAATTAGGCGAGAATACTTTAGTGATCTGGGAGCTAGTCTGGCGTGTGCTTGGCGAGAATAACATTGGGAGCCACGAAACGACTCTTCACCCTCCTCCTCTGCTCTTTGACTCTTCGGCGGCTATTCATTAAATACGGGTCATCATTAGTCTAGTTTCCCTATGAGACGCATGGCTGTCTCCAGCCGTTTTCCCATTGGGGTTCCCAATAATGATGCCACGTGTTTGACGCTCCTTGGACTCAAACCCCCGACTCCGTGGGGATCTCCCCAACCGTAGATCAACCATTCATGGAATCGATCTCCTCCGTCCATCGTCTAAACCGTCATTCAGGATTTTGAAACCCACAATAAGGCGAGGAGGAGGAGAAAAAGGGGGGGAAACCGACATTCCCCTCTCTTCCATACTCCAAGTGGACAAAGAACTTTCTCAGGCCTGCCGTTGCGCCGGAAACCGCCATTCCCGCCGGAGCTTCCTTCTCCTGGGCTTTCTGTGTTCGGGTAATTCTTTCTCCCCTTCTCTTTCAATTTCTGGCGAGGGCAATTCGTAGATTTCTCATTTGCAATTCTTCCCTCGAGAATTTTTAGGGATTCCATCTTGTTAGTGTGGTTAGGGTTTCAGTACGCCTTAACCTTGAATCATTTATGTTTGGGGCTAACGAACAGATAGTATTGTCCAGTTCTTCAGAGGAAGTAGAATCCTCGGTCCTCAAGGTAATCCCCTGTAATCCTCTGACTCTTGGTGGGAATCCATTCCCAGAGTCTGAACCTCTCGAGCCCCTCTTTCCAGAAATCCAAAACCCCCTGCCCGTTTATATTCCCTGTCCAAAACCACTTAACTCAGCACCACTTCAAGACGCTGTTCCCATCCCCCAATTTCACCTAATTGACGAAACTACTTCCATGGAGAGTTTGGATGAACCTTTGACTATGAGGCGCTCCCGCCGTGAGGGAGTTTCTACTTCCCAACCGACCTCTGGCAATGAGACAGCTTCTCTTGAAGCACTGGCCGCTGATCAAGCCCAGCGGGATGCTGTCTTACAGCACCCACACATACAAGTGGGGCGTTTCCATGTCCCTTTCGCCGCTGCCGGCATCGCCTCGACCATCGAGGAACATGACCTAGAGCGCATGCGGGTCCAGTTCCAGATTTTGGACTCAATTCGCCTTAGGGTTCCCCTGCCAGACGAACGGGTCTGTTCGAATTTATAGGGGGAATTTTGTTTCTTCGAGGGTGCCTTCCACGGGGGACTTCGTCTTTCCCTTCCCTCTCTTGCGAGGGAGCTTATTCATTTTTTGGTGATTGCCCCTGGTCAGCTGGTTCCTAATGCTTGGAGGATCCTGATCGGGAGCATGGTCCTTTGTTACGTGCTTGGAGGCAAAGAGAAACGCCTGTCTCTCCAGGAGTTGTTCTGGTGCTACAAGCTAATAGAACATCTCTGCGGATACGTGAGCCTTCAGGCGCGTGATAAGAGAGGTCTGGTCTCGGGTTTTCCCTCCTCCAACAAACACTGGAAGAGTCGTTTTTTATTTGTTTCTGGGAATGGATGGGAGTTTCAGCCGTGGGAGGTTATTGACGACGCCACTCCACGGGTGCAACGAGTTTGGGCTGAGCCTCCAAAAGATGGTCAGTACATTTCGCTCCTATCCTTATTGCATGTTCCCTATTTCTAGTTGGACCGAATCTGACTAGCGTAGGGCTTGTGTTTAGGTCGCGCTAGGAACCCAAAAATCTCTCAAGAGGGGAAACGGATGGTGGATCTTGCTCATGTTCATGAGGATAGGGCATGGGCCACGCTGGTCACCTCTGACAGTCTTAGTGAGTATCTCCTCAGACCTGAACCTACTTTTGATGCCCTAGATTTATTTCGCTTAGAGGAGGTTGTGAAGGTGTCTGAACTGTCAGGTAACCCATGTTGCTGTTCTTGACTTCCTTCCTATTTTCTTTTCTGAACAGCATGTTACCTTATTGCAAAATGACTAATTCGTGTTTCTTCTGCAGAGAAAATGGGCAAGGTGGATAAAGAAGTCTAGAGGATACTGAAGGAGCTTAAGGAGAAAAGAGCTGCTGAGGGTGTTGGTAGCTCAGGCGCTCCATTTGCCAAGCGTCCAAGAATATCCACGCAACGACAAAGAGAGAAAGAGATGGATGGCGAGAAATCAACGAAGACCATTACTGCTCAGAATGAGAGCCATACCAGCGAGGCTGGTCAGTTGGAGAAAGGATTGGGATGCAGCTCAGGAAGTGGTTTGCCAAATTCAGGAGATGCACAGGCCAAGATTCCCCCTTCTCTCCCCTCCGTCCAAGACATAGAGGGGTTGTTCGTGTTCGTGGAGGGAGAGTCTGGGCATAGGGTAATTGAAAACGCCATCTCTCTCTCCGACAAAGAGGCCATGCGAGTGCTTTCGCCTTGCGCAGTCGGGGATCAGTATCATCAAGAAATGGCTAAGGTAAAAGCCATTTCACTTTGTATGTTGCTCGTTTAACGCACCATATGAGCGTGAGTAACTCGATTTCTCCTTATTGTGTCATCCCCCTCACTTCTAATGTGTGACCCGCTTATAACAGGCCATGGCCCTGGGTCACCACGCCGTGGTAAGGATGTTCGAGAATCACAAGGCCTATAAAGCTGCTGAGCGAAGGCTTTTGACGGCTGGTCAGGAGGTGAAACAGACGAAGGAGCAGATAGAGCCTCTCTAGCATGAGAACAAAACATTAAAGGCTGACCTGGAGAGGTTGCAAAATTTGTTGGGGAAGCTGACTAAGGAAAAAAGGGAGATCGCGGCCGAGCTCAAAGCTAAACAATCCACCATCTTGGATTTAGAACACAGATGGCGAGAGCAGGAGTTTGCCAATGCCTGGGGAAAGATTGGTTTCATCTAGGAGTTCAAGGATTCTGGCGAGTTCAAACAGATTATCAACCAACACATCACCGAATACCTGGACTCGATGGATGGGAAGGTCATTCTAGCTGAGCAGTGGGACTTCGGCATCGAGCCATTCAGTCGCCAAGCTCAGGTCGCCTTTCCCGATTAAGACTTCTCTATGATCCAACCAGAGGAAGATAACACGTTTACGGTGGCTGGTTCCCCCAGACCAGATGACCTCGATGTGTTGCCTGACACTGATCCTGATGCCCTTGACCCTTCTGTCCATTAACAATGCTTCCTGTTCTTTCTTGTGATTCTCATTTTGATCGCCCTGCTGTGTCTATGTAGCTGGAAACAATACTTCTTCTTTGCAGAAAACATTTACTTCCTTGGTTGGGTTTTGAACATTTTCCCTTTTACATTTCCTCACGCCTATGCACATTTTACCAGGATGTGATGACTTAAACACATATTTGTGCCAATTCTATTCTTTAATACCTGATTTTTGCTTTACTTGCGAGTTTTATATTGCCATGATGTGTTATGCCTTTTGCAAGTTTGTATCCCCAACATTATCAGGTTTACATTTGGAATTGGTCAGTTGTTTGTTTATGGTCATTCTTGTCCTCTGACCCATAGGTCCATGCTCTTTAAATCGTAGGCTGATCATCCTGTGATCTGCCCTGCCCTCTGACCCTTAGGTCCAAGCTTTTCGAGTTGGAGGCTGATCATCCTATGATCTGCCCTGCCCTCTGACCCGTAGGTCCAGGCTCTTCAAGTTGGTGGCTGATCATCTTGTGATCTGCCCTGCCCTCTGACCCTTAGGTCCAGGCTCTTCCAGTTGGTGGCTGATCATCTTGTGATCTGCCGTGCCCTCTGACCCTTAAGTCCAGGCTCTTCAAGTTGGTGGCTGATCATCTTGTAATCTGTTCTGCCCTCTGACCCTTAAGCCCAGGCTCTTCAAGTTAGTGGTTGATCATCTTGTGATCTGTCCTGCCCTCTGACCCTTAGGTTCAGGCTCTTCCAGTTGGTGGCTGATCATCTTGTGATTTGCCTTGCTCTCTAACCCTTAGGTCCAGGCTCTTCCAGTTGGTGGCTGATCATCTTGTGATCTGTCCTGCCCTCTGACCCTTAGGTCTAGGCTCTTCAAGTTGGTGGTTGATCATCTTGTGATCTGTCCTGCCCTCTAACCCTTAGGTCCAGGCTCTTCGAGTTGGTGGCTGATCATCCTGTGATCTGCCCCTTGCATTTGTACCTGTCTTTCATTTTAAACCTGCCACAAAGGTTTGGTACGAGAATATGTATTGCAAAATGAATTCTATTCATAGCTCTTATTGATTGTGCCTTCATACAATTGGGTTTGATATATTACAAAACGAAGGTGTTGCGATGACTAAGCATAATACCTCTTGAAATGTTCTACATTCCAAGGGTGAATCAAATCTTTTCCCTGCATAGATTGGAGGCGATATGCCCCTTTGGCACACGAAAACTTTACCACATATGGTCCTTCCCAGTTAAGCCCTAAATTTCCCTATAAGGGGTTCTTTGTGGCTAACTGCACTTTTCTGAGCACCAAGTCTCCCGGCATGAAGTTCCCTGTCTTAACCCTAGAGTTGTAGTACTTACGCATCTTCTCCTGGTAAATGGTTGTTCTAAGCGCAGCTTGTTCCGTGATTTTCTCGACATGGTCCAAATCAACCTGAAGCTCATGATCGTTGTGTTCGGGATCAAAGTGGTCTGTCCTCGCGCTGGTCAGGCCAATCTCCACCGGGATCACAGCCTCGTGCTCGAACACCAAAACATAGGGGGTGAACCCTGTGGGCGTGCGGGCGGTGGTTCTGTACGTCCATAACACGTTGGGGAGCTTCTCAAGCCACATCCCCTTAGATTTCTCCAGCTTTGTTTTCAACATTTTTAACAAAGTTCTGTTAGTGACTTCCACTTGTCCATTAGACTGGGGGTGAGCAGGAGAAGCGAAACACACTTGGATGCTGAGCTCTTCGCAAAATTTTTGAAAATTCTTATTGTCAAATTGCTTCCCATTGTCCGTAATTAATTTCCTTGGGATGCCATATCTGCAGATTTTAGATTTCCAGACGAACTGGGTGGCATTTCCTTCAGTGATTCTTGCCAACGGCTCAGCCTCTACCCACTCAGTGAAGTAGTCTATGACGAGTACCAAAAATTTCATCTGTCGTCGCGTCATAGGAAGCGGCCCTACCAGGTCTAAGCCCCACTGAGTAAAAGGCCATGGACTGGTCAGTACAGTGAGGTCAACTGGAGGCTGCCTTGCGATATTGGTGAATCGTTGGCACTTATCGCACCTTTTGACGTATTCTTTAGCATCGTTCATCATGGTGGGCCAGTAGTAGCCAGCTCTGGCGATCTTTCCAGCAAGGGACTGCGCCCCTGAATGGTTTTCGCGCACCCCTTCTTGAACCTCTCTGAGCACGTATGCCGCCTCCTGTTCTGACACGCAGCGCAGATAGGGAGTTGAGACTCTCTTTTTGTACAAGACTCCTTCTAAGATGGCATACCTCATAGCCCTGAACTTCAACTTCCTGGCTTTCTTCTTATCGTTGGGCAGTTCTCCTTCCTCCAAGTATTTTACATTAGCTCAGGCCTACAGGATGTCCCTAATCTCCATGACCTTGAATCCGGTTGGCGGGCTGATGGCACTTGGTTGATCGCACACCAACCAAATGAATCCTTTTTCCCCTATGTCATTATTCGAAGAACCTATCTGTGCTAACTTGCCAGCTTCTTGGTTTTCAGCTCGTGGGACCTGCTATTGCTCCACTTGCTGAAAATCCTTGACCAGAGTCTCTACTAAAGACTTGTATCGCACGAGTTTCTCGTTTCTCACTTCATAGGCTCCCCTGACCTGTTGCACCACTAATTTGGAGTTCACGCCAACTGTCAAATGAGTTGCCCCGCAAGCATTTGCTAGCCGAAGGCCGTGGATTAACGCCTCATACTCTGCTTCATTATTGGTTATTTGGAAGTCTAAACGAACTGCCTGCTCCAGGCGATCTCCGAAGGGTGAGGTCATGATCAAGCCCACGCCACCCTTGTTCTTCCTGATGGATCCGTCCACTAGCAACACCCACATACGCTGAGCAATGATGTGCTGATTATTCGCCATTTGTGGATAATCTGCTCGGTTACTAAATTGGTCAGCTCCGCTTGCAGATGCTGGCGTGTCCTCCCAGGTGAACTCGGCTACAAAATCTGCCAGTGCTTGACCCTTAATAGCTGATCTGGGTCAAAACTCTATGTCAAACTTTCCCAACTCTATGGACCATTGTACGAGCCTCCCCGAGGCTTCGGGTTTTTGGAGTATCTTCTTTAAAGGCTGATCAGTCAGAATAATCACTGTGTGCACTTGGAAATAAGGCTTCAACCTCCTGACCGACATCATAAGCACAAAAGCTAGCTTCTCTGCCATTGGATATCTACTCTCTCCCCTTTGAAAGGCTTTTCTCGTGTAGTAAATCGGTCGCTGCTAATCGTCCACGAGCCTGACCAGGGCCGAGCTCACAGCAGTGCTGGAAACGGCCAAATACAGGTATAGGTCTTCGTGTGGGACCGGGTTAGATAGTAGGGGAGGCTTGGTCAGATATTGTTTTAACGCCTCAAAAGCTGCTTCGCACTCCTTGTTCTAGGTGAAGGCTTTGCAGAGGACTTTGAAGAAGGGGAGGCATTTATCTGTTGCTCTGGAAACGAAACGATTCAAGGCGGCGATCCGCCCTGCTAGCCGCTACACCTCTTTAGTATTGGATGGGGATCGCATTTCCAAAATAGCCTGATTTTATCGGGGTTGGCTTCTATTCCCCTTTGGCTGACCAGGAAACCTAGGAATTTGCCAGACGAGACGCCGAAAGCACACTTGGCCGGGTTAAGCTTCATCTCATACCTCCTCAGCACTGTAAAGACCTCGGATATGTCCATTAAATGTTGATCAGCCCTCCTGCTCTTGACCAACATGTTGTCTACGTATATCTTGACATTTCTTCCGATCTGTTCCTTGAACATCGAATTGACAAGCCGCTGGTATGTAGCTCCTGCGTTTTTCAAGCTGAAAGGCATAACCCTGTAGCAATATAACCCATGAGACGTTACAAAGGCCGTTTTTTCCTAATCAGGCGTATGCAACAGAATTTGGTTGTACCCTGAAAATGCGTCCATAAAACTTATGAGTTCGTGCCCTGCTGTGGAATCCACGAGAAGGTCTATCCATGGGAGGGGATAACTATCCTTGGGGCAAGCCTTGTTTAGGTCCGTGAAATCTATACACATTCTCCATTTTCCATTCTGTTTCTTGACCATTATCACATTGGACAGCCAATCAGGGTACACCGTCTCCTTAATGAAGCCCGAGGCTTTCAGCTTGCTGACCTCTTCAAGGATAGCCTCCTCTCTCTGTTTGGCAAACACTCTCTATTTCTGCCTCACTGGCTTTTTGGTTGGGTCCACGTTCAACCGGTGGACCATCACTGCGGGGTCAATACCGGGCATGTCACTATTGGACCAGGCAAATACATCTCGGCTAGCGGAGAGAAATTCCTCTAGGGGTGTTCGTAGGTGATTAGGTAGCTGAGCTCCAATTTTCAGTATGCGAAGCGGGTCACCCGGATCTATGCATACGTCCTTTAGCTCCTCTACCAGCTCTGCCCTTTGTAAATGATGCTCTGCCCTTACCTCTATTTCTTCAATGCTCAGGGCCTCCCAAGGATGGGGCTCCTTGAGCGAGGTGACATAACATTCCCTAGCGGATGTCTGGTCTCCTCTAGCGTAACCAACCTTCTTATCCACGAGGAATTTTACAAGAAGGTGATAGGTGGAGGTCACCGCCTGGAACTGGTTGAGGGCTGGCCTGCCCAAGATAACATTGTAGGCGGACGGTGTATTCACGACCAAGAATGTGAGCAGCTTCGAACTTTTGGCTTTGCCGTCCCCTATCGTTACAAGTAATTGGATAGACCCAATGGGGTAGGCTTTATCGCCGGTGAAACCCACCAGGGGTGAAAGCATGGGTCGGAGCTTCTCTCGCCCTATCTTCATTTGGTCAAAGGCCATAGCAAGAAGAATATCAGCGGAGCTGCCGTTATCTGCAAGGATTCTGCGTACGGTATGATTGCTGATCAGCAAACTAATGACCAGCGGGTCGTCATGGGGTTGTTGCACGTTCAGAGCGTCCTGGTCAGTAAAAGTGATGGCTATTTTTTCGGTCTTCCTCCACTCCTCCTCAGGTGCATGCTCTGGCATCGAGCGAGTATCGTGTCGTAACCGCTTGGCATGCGTCTTCCGCGTTGACTTGGAGGTACGTCCTCCTGCAAACCCCCCTACAATCGTTCTGATCTCCATTCGGGGTGGGTCTTGCGCATTGCCACATCGTAGAGCTCGCTCTTGCTCGGGCCTGTGGGGCTCCCTCTCTCCCCATGGGTGCTTCTCAGGCACGAAGCAATTAAGCTTTCCTTGACGAATCAGTCTCTTTATCTGCTCTCTCAAATCAAGACAATCTTCCGTGTCATGACCATAATCTTTATGAAAATGACAATATCTGGCTTTAGAGTGCTTTGCCAAGGGAGTTTTCAGTTTTGCAGGCCACTAAAGGTCTGGGTCCCGTTTAATGTAGAGCAATACCTGCTCCAGGGGAGCATTAAAGGCCGTATAATGACGACGCTGGGCACTATCTGGTCGCCTGGATGGTATGTCAGCTTCCCTGGCCTTTGACTGAGCAATGGCTCCCCTCCTTCCCCGCTGGTCTGGCTCGCACAGTCTCTTGTCCGGTTTGGTCAGTGGCTCTTGAGACTTTGAACGCCTCGCATCAATCGCATCCTCTGCATTCATCTGCTTCTGAGCCTTTGGTATGAGCTCGACCATATCCCTCGATGGGGTTCTAGATAAGGAAAATAGAAAACGGGAGGGCAGGAGCCGTCCCATGAAGGCTGCCAAAGAGATCTTATCGTCTACCTCGTCCACCTGGAGCGCCTCGAGATTAAAATGATTGACATACACCCGAAGGCTCTCTCCTTTCATCTGTTTGCTGCTGAGCAGAGAGGTGACTGGCTTCCTGTGACGCTACCCACCAATGAAGTGACTCACAAACAGCCTTCTTAACTGGGGGAACGATTCAATAGAATCTGGCCCCAGCTTTGAGAACCAAATTCTGGCTGGAACCCTTAACGTGGTCGGGAACGCCCTATACATAACCTCCCACAGGACAGCATGGAGATACATCATGGACTTATAAACATCCAGGTGATCCAGAGGGTCCGTTGTGCCATCAAAGAGGCCTATTCGAGGCATTTTAAATTTTGGAGGTAGGGGAGTTGCCATGATTGACGGGACGAATGGGGAGCCAATTTTACGCACCAGATCATCTAGGGTTGAGGGGGTCTTGGTCCGCATAGCCTGCATCACATCATTGAGTTGAGGCTTGACCTCTCGCAACTGTGCATTCCAAGCGGTGGAAACATCAGAAGGGGGGTCCCCTAAGTTGATTTGACTTGCTACATCCTCTGCCTCTTCACCCCCAAGGGTGGGTCGCCAAGCGCCGCATCTCGACCTGCTTCGTTCTGCCTTTCCCCCGGAATCTCCCATCCCCGGCGTGGTGATCGGGAAGGATCTGGACCTTCCCCCCTAACTCTGATCCGCTACAGGAGCTCTTTGTTCTGTTGAACCAGCTGGAAAATCCCTTCGGTCAGAGTCTGGAATTGTTATGGCATAGGATCAGGTTGGGGGGAGACGTCACGCCCCCCATGGCTGGGATCTAACTGTGGCCGACCATGTTCTTCCGCCATCGATCTCGTTTGCACCATCCACAGATCAAACAACCTTAAAGAAAGGAAATGCGCACCTCAACGGAGTTGAAACGTTTCCCACAGACAGCGCCAAATGTTGGTGCTCGAACTTTGATGGGCCTTCGCTTATGTTCCTGACTTGTTTTGGGGCCTGAAAAGAAATGAACAACCGTTAGAGGGTGTGCTGGAGGGGAGTCCGGCGCCACCACTCCGACGGTCAAATTAGGCTTCCGATGAAGTAATTCCCAAGGTAAACAGCAAACGGTTAGAAAAAGGAATTGAGTGCTAGAGAATCATCTACCTCTGTCATCCGTCTTAGACCTCCTTATATACAAGTGGGGACACGTGACCACCGTATCACGCCGAAGTCGTTACACCGAATCTCTCTAAAAATCTCATTGGCATTCCATGCGCGGTGCTTGATACACGCGCCCATAGGCAATCTGTCGAGCTGATCAGATAATGATAAAATTCTATACGCATGGATATGATAAAATTCATGAGAGAGAAAGAGGAAAAGCTTAACATTTTATTTGCTGTAGCCTTTTTAGAGTTGCCTAGCACTGCCGTGCACTGCCGAGCTTATTTTTCTTGTCGATCTTTTTGTTCCTACAAATAGCGCCAATTGAAATAACATAAAATATAGTAATTCTTTAATTAATGATTAAGAATAAGAACTTGACGAGTTTTAACACAATCGAGCCCCTGAATGCCTCTGTACCAGCGTACTTACAAAACAAGTCTCCTGACCAGTGGCTGGCGGGAGATCCTCCGATATTCAAGTTATACGAGTCTTGAGAGAGAGAATATAGTTAAAGAGATTGAGTAAATAATCTTATCCCTTAGTTGTTGAATGAGGGCCACTATATATATAAAAAGTTTGAAGGTTTAACCTTCCAATTTAGCTTGATCACCTCTAGTCCATGGTTAGGAGCTATTTGGTTAAGCTTAATCTCATTTTGTTGGGTTTTTTTTGTCACTACAGTGTCTCTCTCTATATATATATATATAGATAAATAGAGAGAGAGAGAGAGAGGAATTGAAAGGAAACCTAAGGTCATTCAGTTTTGGTTTATGAACAAAGAAATTGTTCATGATGATCCTCCCTCTCCAATCGAAGAATCGAAATCGATTGAACCGAAATCGAAATCGATTGAATCGATTCAGTGCCAGCGACAACGACTTGTATATACCTCATAACTGCCAATACCACTATCTGAGAAATACAAAAAACGAGAGAGAATATATATATATATATATATATATATATATATATATATCTGTGTGTGTGTGTATATCCATAATGGTTTAAAAACTTTGAGCTTGAATGTTTACAAATCCACAGTAGCTCTGAATGTATACAGCGTCGAATTTCTTTGCAAAGAAGTAGACAAATCAACAACGGTTTAGAAAGTTAAGTTTGATTGTTATGGTGGGGTGTTAAATATACTGCAAATATGTTTGATGTAACAATGGAGCATGCTGACCCGATCCCAAACCCAGCAAACCAAATCCCTTTTGCCTCACCCCCCAAACCAAATCCCTTTGTCTCATCCCCCGAAACCTGCAAACCAAATCCCAAACCCACCAAACAGAACCCCTTTCTCATTGTTTAGAGATCTCATATCCAATCCTTGATCTCCCGATCCCATTTTCAGATAATCCAATCCACCAGATTTGGATTTCAATTGTGAGAGATTAGGGTTTAAAACTAGACTTGGATTATTATTAAAAATCTGTGGAATCCAAATGCGGTATTGCGCATAGGAAGATGCAGGGAGAAGGCCTCTATTTTTCAAATAAAGGTAAAATTGAAAATAATAAAAATAATTGTTGCTGTTAATATTTTTTGTCTAAGCTTTTTTTTACTATTATTTCACCAAATATGTATTTAAAATATAAAAACAAAATAAAAAAGAGAACAGACCTCGAAAGTGGTCCTTAAAATAAACTTAAATTTTTGGAAAGGTAACTGTAATTTATTTTAATTT
>JAOTRH010096367.1:0-16204 GCA_034768845.1 Heliamphora exappendiculata
TCTCTTGTTTGTGTTATCTGATAGATTTGTAAGAAAATTAGCATCCAAAATATCTTTCCTAAATTTTCTGAAAAACAAATGTTCATGTTTTTGCCAATATTTTTATGGAGCATCATCAGGTAGTGTGGTTTTAACACTCTTACCAGTGTATTTGGGATAATCTTGAATTATGTTATTATCATCATTAAGTGCAACCCATCTACCAGAAGAAACTATTGCTGCATGTATACACTTAGCAATGGGATTTTCAGATAACTTCTTCAAAACGTCAATCATAGTGTTTGATGTGTTCAAACTTTCTGGCAAATTGTAAAACGGTGGAGTTATGGGTCTTTGTTGTTTTAGTATTTTCTCAAAGGTGTTAAAATAAATTGTGGCCCTAATTCCAAAAGCTAATTGTCTAAAGTTTGCAGCAATTTTCGTGGTTAATCACAGTTTTTTTTATATTGTTATAAATATTAACATATAATTCATACATTACATTTGGCATTCATTGCATTTTTGGTCATTTGTTTTAGTAGTAAATTCACTATCTTTCAATGCATGATCAAGTTATTCATAATGTAGACAACACATATACATTGACAACATAAGGTTTGTTGTTTGTGTATATTCATAATTTGTGATACAACAATTATTATTATAGTATCATTATGATTTAGAATGTTTTGTTTCACCACTATCACCACCGTAAACTACCTTATAGTTTTTCCGTTCCCATAAATTATTGGGGTTGCATGATTATTAAACAAGGAAAGAGTGGCACTGTGAGCTAGAGTGGTGAATGTTCTGTTATGCAAAAAAATTCATAATAATTATAAATAAATTGAAATATTTAGAATCGTCTACATAGAAAGATGTTTGATTCTTTCAGATTGTATACTTTTCAAAATTAATAAATTTATTTTAATTAAATAAAATTTTATAACTCTAAAAAATATTTTAAAAATCTAAGTGGGAGAGAAAATTTATTCACAGATAAATTCTGCTGTCTCCATCACCAATTTGTAGGTGATACAATTAAATCCTGTATGTTGGCAGTAAGACTTTCCTCTATGTCAGATAGATTAATTGCGGTATCGCCAGTACAAATCTCCTTTAGGGATAATTTTGGATAATTGTTAGTGTGTATCATTTCTCTATTTGAAAGGTTCATTACGAAGCGATTGATTTGGGATTAGGTAGTGATTAACATTTAGCTGTATATAATAGTTTTCTCTCCATTTGAGTCACTGCTATTATATACTGGACCGAAACTATGTCAGCTATTTAATTTTACTTGGAAGGGTCAGTTGCCAAGATAATAAAATTAAAAAGAATTGGTCTGTCTGGAAAAATGATGGATAGTAGATATTCTCCTATCGAGGCATGCTATTTCACAAAAATCCATGCTGTTGGCGAATTAATTTTAAAATGGTAGAGGGATCCAAATTAAAATAAATTCAAAGTTTTGCTCATCATAATTAATGGTATTTTAATTATGTGATTATTAGGATTAAAATAACTTTCAACCCACTTGCTTTAATACTGAAAGAAAACAAACTTACGAAATCGAATTTTGTTGACTGAAAATGTAACTTGGATATAGTTTTAACAACAAAGGGTATTCTTTTAATACTAGAAAATGCGTTTATTTTAGAAAAAAAGAGTCTTCCTCTGGGTTGAAAGGCATGAAGAAAAAAAAAGTTCAAAAACAGTGAGACACAGTTTCTAGGGTAGTTAGTGGGCCACGAATTGGTGTGAAAAGATCGAAAGACAGATGTTTTTACTGTAATCAGACACGGCACTAGAAAAGCTATATCCGGTATTTCTCAAAAGACAGAACAATAAAGGTAATTTCTGTTCACTGGTTGTGGAAACATGTTTAGCAGTGTTATCTACCGGTACCTGGTATATAGATACATGAGCCACTAATCATGTCTGCAATTCTTTGCAGGGGTTCCAGGAAATTCGACAATAATACAAAGGTAACAACAGTTGCAGTAGGAGATGTCACTCTCAGTTTTAGTGGAGATAGGTTTTTAATATTGAGAGATTATTTTTATGTATCTTCTATCATAAGGAATTTAGTTTTCGTTTTTGAATTGGCTAAAAACGAATATTTGATTTATTTTCATAACTCTGTAGTTATTAAAGATAATAAATAAGTTATCTGTTTTGGAACAATGGTGAATAATTTTTATGTTATTACTCAAATCTCTCTTACACTGCAACTAACTAAAACAAACAATACATCTAATTTACCATATAAGAGAAAGTTTCATTCTTTAATGAACCAAACGTTTCTTTGGCATTTACGCTTGGATCGTATTATTCCAAAAAGAATAAAGAGACATGTAGCAGATAGAGCTTTGAGTTCATTGGAAGTGGAGGCACTTCTAATTTGTGAATATTGCTTAGAGGATAAAATGACCAAAATGCTCTTTTCGATCAAAGGCTATAGAGCTAAAGAACCTTTGGAGCTGGTTCATTCTGATGTGTGTGGTCCTATGACAATCTGGGCTAGAGGTGGCTTTGAGTACTTCGTCAGTTTCATTGATGATTACTCAAGGTATGGATACATTTACCTAATGCACCATAAGTCTGAATACTTTGAGACATTCAAAGAATTCAAGGCGGAGACGGAGAAGCGTCTGGGTAAAAGTATCAAATCACTACGATCCGACCGTAGTGGGGAGTATCTCTTTGGAGAGTTTAAGGATTACCTGTTATCAAAGAGGATTACATCCCATTTGACTGCACCTGGCACTCCGTAACAGAACAGTGTAGCAGAAAAAAAAATAGAACTCTTATGGAGATGGTAAGGTCCATGATGAGTTATTCAGGATTACCCAATTCATTTTTGGGGACTCGCTTTAGAGACAACGGCTTATATTCTGAACTCAGTACCTTTTAAGTCAGTACCTTCTACTTCAATAGAATTGTGGATCGGGCGTAAGCCTAGTCTGAAACACAATCAAATTTGGGGGTCTCCAGCACATGTGTTGAAATGGAACGCGGTTAAGTTAGAACCGAGGACAGAAGTCTATTTTTTGTGAGGTATCATAATGGAATAAATGGTGGTCTATTTTATAATTATAAGGATCAAAAGGTCATTATTAGCACCAATGCTCGATTCTTGAAAAAAAGGTTATATTATGGAACGCATGCCCAAAAGTAATATTATTCTAGAAGAACTGAGTGAAAATACCAGTAGAACGGAAGAAGAACCACAAGTCACTGATATCCCATTTTCTCGTCGTAGTAGAAGGATTAGCGGGATAGGTGCAAATCAAGAACAGGGTGCTGATGCACACGGTTCAGATTCTGTACAGTGTGTTATTGCTAAAACACAGATACGGATAGTGTCTCGTCGTAGTGAGAGTATTGTTCATCAACCTGATCTATATATGTTCTTCGGAGAGTCCTTTGACAGGATCCCGGTAGAACTAGATATCAAGCCTTATAACTCCAATAAAGCACTTCAAGATAAAGATACAGATCTTTGGCAAATGGGTATGAATTCTAAAATAGAATCTATGTATTTCAATAAGGTTTGGAAACTTGTAGAACCACCTGAAGGGATAAAACTCATTGGATGCAAGTGGTTCTACAAGAGGAAGAGAGAAGTAGATGGGAAGGTTAAAACTTTCAAGGCTAGGCTTGTTGCTAAAGGGTTCATTTAGAAAGAAGGGATTAATTATGAGAAAACTTTTTTGCCGATAGCTATGCTTAAGTCTATCCGAATTCTCTTATCCATTGCTGCTTATTTCGATTATGAAATATGGCAAATGGATGTCAAGAGAGCGTTTCTTAACGGAAGCCTTGACAAGTGTATCTATATGATACAACCAGACAGATTCATTGCAAAGGGCCAGTAGCACATGTTGTGTAAACTTAAGAAATCTATTTATGGACTTAAGCAGGCATCATGTTCTTGGAATACTCGATTTGATCAAGCCATAAAATCTTATGATTTTGATTAGAGTTCGGATGAGTCTTGTGTGTACAAGAAGCGTGACGGAAGTGTGGTAAATTTTTTAGTACTTTATGTAGACGATATCGTGTTCATCAAAAATAATGTGAGGGCATTATCTACGGTTAAAGTATGGTTATTTAGACAATTCAATATAAAGGCCTTGAGAGAAGTCAGTCGCATCCTTAGGATCAACCTTATGCGAGATCGAAAATAAAGAATGTTGGGCTCATCACAAGCAAAGTATATCGATGATATTATTACTAGTTTTAGCATATAAGATTTCAAGAAATAGTTTTTTTCTTTCAAGCATGAAATCACTTTATCTAAAAATCAGTGTCCTAAGATACCTGATAAGATAGAGAATATGAAGGCGGTTTCTTATACTTCGACAATAGAAAGCCTCATATATGCTATGTTTTATACTAGACCCGATATCTGCTTTGTCATTGGCATGGTTAGAAAATATCAGTCTAACCTAGGGCAAGAGCATTGGACTGCGGTAAAGAATATAATTAAGTACCTGAAAAGCACTCAGGATTATATGTTAGTTTACCAAGCAGACAGTCTAGTATCTTTGGGGTACACAGACTCAGATTTCTAGTCAGACAAAGATTCCCATAAATCTATCTCGGGATATGTGTTTATCTTAGGAGGTGGTGCTATTAGTTGGAGGAGTGTTAAGCAGTCCTGCATTGTTGATTCCACCATGGGGGCCGAGTACGTGGCAGCTTCTGAAGTAGCCAAGGAGACAATTTAGCTCAGGAACTTCTTGTTGGATCTAGATGTGGTACCTTTAATTCAATCAGCTATTACACTTTATAGTAATAATAGCGGAGCGGTTACAAACTTGAAGGAGCCAAGTATTCATAAGAAAGGAAAACACATTAAGCCTAAGTATCACTAGATATGACAAATCGTACAGAGAAGTGATGTTGCTGTGACCAAGATTGCATCAGGAGAGAACCTTGCAGATCCTTTTACAAAGAGCTTACCGGTTAAGACTTTTGATAGTAATGTAGAGGGCATAGGAGTTAGATGTATGGCAACATGGTTTTGAGTATAAGCCTGTGTTTGGCCTGGCTTAAAAGCCAATTAATTTGGCTTAGCTTAGCTTTTTCTCACTTTTTTCTACTTTTTCTACATGATTTGGCACCTATTTTTTTACAAAAAAGCTAAAAAGTCAAAAAGCCACTAAAAAAAGCTAGTCCAAACGCAGGCTAAGTAGGAGATTGTTAGGGTTGGTATACTGAAACCATGTTTTTAGTATTTAATTTAATTTTAATAAAATTAATTTTTCATTTTATGAGAATCTTCATGAACAATGTATGTATATCATTTTTTTAATGTTATGCATGGATGTCCAATATTCTATGTAATATTTAATCTGGTGTGTAGATTACAGCTTGTACACAAAAGATCAGATTTTAGGTTCTTGCAGAATATAAGTTTTATGTTCACAGTTTAAATGAAAATAGAAATATCATCGGTACGACTGTAACACAGAGTTTTAGTAGGCCTGTCTTGGTTACGGAGAACAGATAATAGCATCGTCTATTGTTTCGATTCTCTGTGCTAGTACACTTTGTGTGTATTGAATGTGACACATTGGGGTAATTAATTTTATACTGGCTATATAAATTAATTCATACCCTAAGGTTATTATGAATAGTGCTTATACTCTTAATCCTGAAATAATTATTGATTTGCGTATATTTAATATTCGTTGTTTTAATTCATTAAAGGGTGCAATCTTAAAGGGGTCTATATTTCTGGTGAGTTGGATAACGGTATTATTTATATGGTGAATATTAATTATTGATGAAATTCACGTCTCGAATGATTGGGATTAGTGATACCCCATTAAGAAAGTTTATAAGTTTTGATCGGACCAAACCCTACAGGTGGATTTGATTATCTGGCGGTCAAATAAGGAAAGTTGAAGGGCTTAAGGAATTTAAAGATGCCGATTAAATTAAATTGGCAGTAATTAAATTTAATTGAGGATATCGAAAATCTTAACGTGGGGAGAAACGTTAAGTATCTAATAACATAATCTCAATGCAAGTTGGCCTTGAGATTATGAGTCAGAGTGCAATTATAGTTTTTTAGTGGTGTGAACTGTAATTTAGTATTTTATGAAAATTACAGGAATTGCTGCAAGATTTTTATAATTACAGATATCGCTATGAGGTTTGCTTAATTGCAAAAATCGCTAATGGGTGTTTGGGTTTCACTTAAAGTCTTATTCATAATTACTCCATAGGTCCCTATTGTACCCCTATAAATATGCGGGTAGGCTGAACCAGTTTCAAAACTTGTCATCTAAGAGTAAAATTGTCTAGATTCTATCGGTACAAGTTCTCGATAGTCCGTAACCCACACTACGTTCGAGAATCACATAAAAGAATACAGTAGAAGGTCTGACACGAGTTTCAACTCGGGAACAAAATCATAGTTGAAGATTTGACTGGTAAAAGGTATTCTTCTAAATTAACTTTGGTTGCACGAGTTTTATTTTGATCGTTCAACGTAAAAAAATTTATTTAGAGCCTGTTTCGGCGTTTTGCCTGTCCAGTTAATTTTTTACCAAAGATCGTTTGCAAAAATTATCATCTTGGTAGTTTTACCTCAACAAGGTGGTGGCCTCCAATGGTTGGCGGCGTCAAGAGTGGCTGGCGCCGTGGGGCAGGTGTCGGGTTTGGCGGCTTGCGTCGGCCTTTTCTGTTTTCTCACCCTCTTTCTTTTTTTCTCACTTTCTACTAACACTCTTCTCATCATCCCACTGAGACATCCCAAACCCTATCTCTCTCTCTCTCTCTCTCGCCCCAAACATCTGGGTCATGCAAAAGCCCACCAAAACACCCATTTAAGAAAATAGATTTTACAGTTAGAAATCAAAGCTAACGTTTGAATAAATATCCCAACAGTTCAACTCTCATAAAAACTATAAATCATGCAATCCCATACATAAATAAGTATATCTCCAAAATGCGTACAAAATCCACCTTCTAAAACAGACATCACATGTCGAATATGTACAAAACAGGAGAAACTACGACTAGTCTTCCGTCTCAACGGGCATCTAGGTCATCTCCTCACGTCCACCTGAAAAAGTTTTTCAGAAAAACCCACTACGTGAGCCGAAGCTCAATAGAAACAGACTATAAAGCTGTAAAGCAGGATATGCAATCATATGGTGGGAGCTAGCTCGACTACAAAAGCCAACACTGTTTTCTCACAAAAACCACCAGTTTTCAATCTGAAAACTATCATTTTCATCCTTGAAACTATGCATATAAACCTGAGAGTTATCATGCCACAGTTAAGGGAAAGCAATAAAACAACGTTCTCCACTCGGGACAACAATCAACCGAGGAGACAAGACAAATGAGATCCTATGTACTGACTCTTCCATACCAGACAAGGAAACCGCTATAGATTCCTGCCCATTATCCTAGTCCTGAACCACTGAAGGTCAGCTAGATAATGACAAGTTCTATACGAGGTTACGACAATGTAAAACTTAGTTTACGGGACTGCCCCCGAAGGTACTAGGCACCTGATAACCACTTAGTTTACAGGACCACTGCCCGAGGGTACTAAGCACCCAACCACCTCATTTATGGGGACTAACTCGAAGGACCGAAGGTACCTACGATGCACACGTTTCTAGACTTTCACCAAGGAGCAATGTAAGCCCATTCACATACCCATTGTCCCGGTACATCTATGGATAACATTTCAAAACCAACCCACAAAGCAAATATACAACATATGTATATATATGTGATCCAATCCATGAACCATGGAGATCAAACCAAAACATGTAAACACATATTTCTATCAAAACGTTTTAAAAGTTGAGATTCAACCCCAAAGGTTAGCTCCAAACCTTCAACAAACACGTTTTCCAAAGGTTTTTATAAACACTTCTTTTCGAACTAGCTATTTGAAAATCAACCTCCATAATGTGAGATTCCACAAATCTATCACCTTTAAACCCATTCGAGGAAAAGAGGGAAGCCAAAATCCAACCTCCGAATCACCAAAACAACACCATCAACCCTCACAGGAATTCAGTCGACTGGCCCAAGCCCCAAGTCGACTGAAATAGGTCACTGGAAAAAGGGAACCAAAATAGAAAGAACTTCAGTTGGCTGACCCCCCATGTTTAGTCGACTGAACTCACCAAATGATGATCCAATCGACTGAACTTAGGGGTTCAGTCGACTAAACCAACCCAGAAAATATTTTTGGCTACGGGTTCACCGGTTTTTTTGCTTCTAAACCTCAAATCAAACCTCAAAACTCCTGTATTTTATACCCATAAGGATATGTAAGCCCAAGCTTATCAGAAAGCCACAAAAGAAACCCTCAAAACACGGTTTCATCCACCCAAATGCCAAAAAATAGTTTTAACCCAAAACTGGATCTAAAACACAAATCATATTTTCATGCGTTTTTACACGGTGAAATAACATAAGATTACATATATATCCCTCATACAACAATAGAATCTGAAATCCTATCTCGTTGGGTCAAAAACCCGATGTGCAAATCCACGTGCAAATTCGAACTTCGTCGGAATCAAATTCTGACTGGATGGATGCGAAGCTCTCGTTGCCGATCTAAGGATCAGCAGATGGTCCATCAAAAACTAAGTCCCGGGCCCCCGAGAAGTTAGAGAGAAGGCAGAGAGAAATTTGGAGAAAACTTAAGAGTTAGATTTTCAAAATATCTTTTTAGAAAATATCTAAGTTTTGATATTTATAGGCCTCCAAAATATCTTTTTCTTTGAAATTTTAAAATTCGCACGGCAACTCCCTACAATCCCAGAAACTGACCCCGCATGCTCAGATAAACTTAAACATGCATCAAAGCGAATAAATCATACACCGAACAAATATATGCAAAACACAACATTTACATATAAGTCTCAAAAAGATACGGTTCTGGGTCTCACAACTCTCCCCCCTTAAGAAATTTTGTCTCCGAAATTCACAACAAGGTCACAAGGTAAAAAGGTCTGGGTATCTAGCACGCATCTCAGACTCAAGCTCCAATGTAGCTTCCTCAGCCCCTTGATGATGCCATAAGACCTTGACATACGTAATAGTCCTGCCCCGCAATACCCGTTTCTATGTATCAAGAATCCTTACTAGACGTTCCTCATAAGTGACATCCTCATCAACCTGCAGCTCTGCCCAATCTAACACATGAGAAGGATCAGGCTCGTACCTCCGAAGGATAGAAACGTGGAACACGTTTTGCACAGATGCTAACTGAGGTGGCAAAGCTAAACGATAAGCAACCTTTCCAACCCTGTCAAGAATCTCAAAAGGTCCAATGAAGCGAAGCAATAGTTTCCCGCTACGACTAAATCTCATCAAACCTCTACGTGACGAGACCTTCATAAAGACATGATCCCCCACTACAAACTCCAAAGGTTGCCTCCTCTGGTCTGCGTAACTCTTCTGGCGACTCTGCGCTGTCAGTAGGCGCTGGCATATCACAGCAACCTTCTCTGTCGTCTCCCGTACCATGTCTGGTCCCAAGACTGTGGTCTCTCCCACATCTATCCAACACATGAGTGATCTACATGGCCTCCCATACAAAGCCTCATACGGTGCCATCCCAATACTAGACTGATAGCTGTTGTTGTATGCAAACTCTGCTAAAGGTAGATGATTCTCCCACAAACCTCTGAAGTCAAGGACACAAGCTCTCAGCATATCCTCTAGAATCTGTATGGTCCTCTCTGACTGGCCATCCGTATAGGGGTGAAAAGAAGTACTGAACATCAAGTTCGTCCCCAAGGCCTCCTGCAAACTCTGCCAAAAGTGCGAAGTGAAGGGCGAATCTCAGTCTGAAACAATAGATACTGGCACCTCGTGCAATATGACTACCTTTATGACGTACAAGCTACACAGTCGTTCCACTGAATCCCTCACTCGGATGGGGAGAAAGCGTGCAGACTTCGTCAACCTATCAACCACAACCCACATGGCATCGTGTCCCCTAGGTGACCGAGGAAGTCCTGACACAAAGTCCATCGTGACATGCTCCCACTTCCACTCTGATATAGGCAACGACTGTAGCAATCCTGTCAATTTTTGGTGCTCCGCCTTTACTTGCTGGCAGGTGAGACATCGGGAAACAAACTGGATCACGTCTCTCTTCATCCCTGCCCAACAAAACTGACGACAAAGGTCATGGTACATCTTCGTGCCTCCTGGATGCACGGCAAGACGAGAATGATGACACTCATGTAATAACTTAGCTTGGCATGACTCTGGCACAAGTAACCTGCCTGCCAACCTCAAACTCTGATCAGAACCCCCAGTCCATCCTGCTGTATCCTCGCCACTAGTAACATGGTCTCGTATCATCTGAGCCTCATGGTTCGTCTGCTGGACCTCTAGCACACGTGCTATCAACGCAGGTCGAGTAACTACAGAAAATAAGGTGGCACCCATCGCGGTCTCCTTGAGATACAAATCAAACTCCCCAACATCTGCAAGCATGTCCCACTCACGTATAGCCACAGAAGCTAACAACCCGTGAGATCTCCTACGGAGCGCATCTGCCACTACATTGGCTTTCCCTAGATGGTACTGCAAGTCAAAGTCGTTGTACTCCAATAACTTCATCCAACGTCGCTGGCGCAAGTTCAGGTCCTTCTGTGAAAATAAGTATTTTAAGCTCTTGTGATTAGAGAAAATCTCGAAATGTTCACCATAAAGATAGTGATTCCACGGCTTCAAAGTGAAGACCACGGCTTCCAACTCCAAATCATGCGTAGGATAGTTTCGCTCGTGCGTCTTCAACTGTCGGGAACCATAGGCTACAACCTTACCCTCCTGCATCAGAACACATCCGAGACCGTCATGTGAAGCATCACAGTATATAGTATACCCCAAGCCTCGCTCTAGAATGATCAACATTGGCGGACTAGTCAACCTCGTCTTTAGCTCATGGAAAGCTGACTCACAGGACTCACTCCAAGAAAACACAACTCTCTTCTGCGTCAAACACGTCATCGGTGCAGCGAGTCTAACAAAGTCCTTCACGAACCGTCAATAGTAGCCGGCTAGACCCAGAAAACTACGTATCTCAAAGACACCCTTCGGTCGCTCCCAACCGGTCACAGCATCAGTCTTTGACGAATCCACAGCTACCCCATTTGTCGACACTACGTGTCCCAAAAATCTCACCTCAGTCATCTAGAACTCGCACTTCTCGTACTTCGCTTACAAGCGATGCTCTCTCAAAGTATGTAAGACGATCCGCAGGTGATCCTCGTGTGCCTCCCTAGTGGGTGAATATATCATAATATCATCCACAAATACTACTGCAAAGCTGTCCAAGTAAGAATGAAAGATCTGGTTCATCAGACCCATGAACGTAGCTGGCGCGTTCGTCAAACCGAACGGCATAACCAAAAAGTCATAGTGACCATAGCGAGTCCGGAAGGCTGTCTTAGCTATGTCTTCGTCCCTAATCCTCAACTGGTGATATCCTGATCACAAGTTAATCTTCGAGAAGCAACTCGAACCCTGCAGCTGATCAAACAAGTCGTTTATCCTCGGTATCGGATATCTATTCTTCACTGTCACCTGATTCAGTTTTTTGTAATCGATAAACAGATGTAAGGATCCATCATTCTTCTTTGTGAAAAAAGCAGGAGCTCCCCACACCAAAGTACTTGGACGGATAAACTCTCTGTCTAGCAACTCCTATAACTATACCTTGAGTTCAAGCAACTCACCGGGTGCAAAGCGATAAGACGGTATAGATATGGGAGCAGCTCCGGGAACTAGATCAATAGAGAACTCTACCTCGCGGCTCGGTGGAAACTCATACAAATCATCTGGAAAGACATCAGGATAGTCGCACACCACCAGAGGTAACTCTCCATGAACTCTAACCTCCTCATCCAACATGAGAGCTGAGAAAAGAAAACCCAGGTTACCCTGGTTCCGCCCAACACCTGGCATAGACCTCAAACCCTCCTCCCAGTCTCCCACAAAACAAAAGCAATCTCCCGCTGGGGTACAAATCGTTACCCTCCGTCGATCGCAATCGATGAAGGCACGATAGGTGGTCAACCAGTCCATCCCTAGGATGACATCAAATGCGGTCATGTCTAGGATAACAAGGTCGAACTCTAAACAACGACCGACGACCTCCAACACGCAGGATCTACAGACAAGACTCAACTTCACACTCCCACTCACTGGGGTCTCCACGCACATAGTACCACCCAACCAGTCCATTTGCAATCCCAATGCAGATGCAAAAGCAGCAGATATAAATGAATGTGATGCTCCAATATCGATAAGAACACTAACCCATGATCTAAAGACTAGAAGAGTACCCTCGATCACGGAGGTGGTAGTAGCTGCAACGGGTACAACTGGTGCTTTGGAAGAACTAGGATCTGCAAGAACATAAGCTCTGGCCGGTTCGCTGTGGCTCTGAATTGCCAAGTGTTTACCTGACTGCACCGATGCATCCCCCTCTATAAATCTAGACGTCTGAGCTCTCAGCTGCTCATACGTCTGTCGTCCCTGGCCAGATGGAACAATTGATGCGCCTGCTGTACTCCACATACTCCCTCCTCCGGGGCAGTCCCTACGAATATGCCCAAACTGGCCGCACTCAAAACATATCGCTGGCCCTCTTCTTTGAGCATGTGACTGCGGCAGTGCCTAAACA
Source organism: Heliamphora exappendiculata (assembly GCA_034768845.1). Classification (NCBI taxonomy): domain Eukaryota; kingdom Viridiplantae; phylum Streptophyta; class Magnoliopsida; order Ericales; family Sarraceniaceae; genus Heliamphora; species Heliamphora exappendiculata. The sequence goes on from JAOTRH010096367.1 coordinate 12,677, forward strand.
GGCACTGCACTCCTGCACTCAGCTGCACGATGTCCTGGCCACTGGCATCTATGACAAAGAGGCCCTCTCTGGTTTGACCTTCCTGTTGAAGCTACAGGAGGCGTGGATGTAGAAGACTGTGGCAGATACGACCCCACTGGGTGCGAACTCGAACCTAATGTTCGCCGACGCTTGTCCCTGCATCCCTGGAATTGTGTGAATCCCCCATCTGACTGACCCCTGCTGTCCCTGTCTCTGCGCGTCTCGTTTAGAGTATCCTTCACTTTCATAGCAGCCTCCACCAGCTCTCTAAAGACCTCCATCCTGAACGTTGCCACTCTGTCTCAGATAGCGGGACTTAAACCCTTCTCGAACCGCTTCGCACGAAACTCGTCAGTAGGTATAATCTCCTGAGAAAACCGAGATAAGCTAGTGAACTCAGCCTCGTACTCAAGCACTGTCATCGTCCCCTGCGTTAGAAATAGGAAGTCCTCTCTATAGCGATCCCTCAGAGTCGCTGGAAAGTATTCCTCAGAGTCGCTGGGGAATACCTTTGTGAACGCATCCCAAGTGCCTGCCACTGTGGTCTTGGCGAACCTCCACCACATATGAGCACTCCCTCTCAGCTGGAAAGCGGCACATATAACCCTCAAATCATCTTCCTCAATCTGAAGCGAATCAAGGATCCTGGTAACCAGCTCTAGCCACTCAGTGGCAACCGTGGGATTGGGATCCCCAGAAAAGGTAGGAGGGTTCAGACGACGAAACTCGCGAATCACAACCGTCACCCTCAGCTCAGGTACACTCTCCCTTCTCCTAGTGGCCTCAGCTAGTTGCCGGATGGAGCTAACCATCTCACGCAATAGATCTCCCTCAGCAACGGGTCCTTGGGGTGCATTAGCATCCCAAATATCTGGGATTGGAACGTCCCTTCGGCTAGAACCACGGCCTCGTCCTCCCCGCATGGACATTACTCTATACGAAAGCAACATAACAGGATCAGAATTGATACAACAGATTATTGCTAATGTAAAAGACAGATAAGCATGCTAACACATAGCCACGTAATATCATGTCATCACATCTCACATACCGAGGATAACCGAAAAGAAAGACTCGTCCATCTGAATAACCTACTTAGATTACTTGCTAGAAATCACATCCGTGAAACGCGTCTCTAACATGGCTCCCAAGTATGTGAATCCAAATGCCCAAAGGCAAGACTAATCAATCCTAAGGTCCAATCTCCATACCCACGTATACACCACAACCTACATAGGCTATCATGCTTATGTAAGAAAACTCTTGAACACATGCAATCAAGCACACATACATTTTCACAAGGTGATGTACCCTCTTTCCCATGGCTCATAGGTATTCAAACCTAGAGCTCTGATACCAAGTTGTCACGTCCTAAACATCCGGGTCACGCGAAAGCCCGCCAAAACACCCATTTAAGAAAAATAGGTTTTACAGTTAGAAATCAAAGCTAACGTTTGAATAAATATCCCCATAGTTCAACTCTCATAAAAACTATAAATCATGCAATTCCATGCATGAATAAGTATATCGCTAAAAAGCGTACGAAACCTGCCTTCTAAAACATGCATCACATGTCGAGGTATATGTACAAAACAGGAAAAACTATGACTAGTCTTCCGTCTCAACGGGCATCTAGGTCATCTGCTCACGTCTACCTGAAAAAGTTTTTAAAAAAACCCACCACGTGAGCCGAAGCTCAATAGAAACAGACTATAAAGCTGTAAAGTAGGATATGCAATCATATGGTGGGAGCTAGCTCGACCACAAAAGCCAACACTATTTTCTCACAAAAACCACTAGTTTTTCATTTGAAAACTATCATTTTCATCTTTGAAACTATGCATATAAACCTGAGAGTTATCATGCCATAGTTAAGGAAAAGCAGTAAAACAACGTTCTCCACTCGGGACAACAATCAACCGAGGAGACAAAATAAATAAGATCATATGTACTGACTCTGCCATACCAGACAAGGTAACCGCAATAGACTCCTTCCTATTATCCTAATCCTGAACCACTGAAGGTTAGCTACATAATGACAAGTTCTATACGGGGTTACAACAATGTAAAACTTAGTTTACGGGACTGCCCCCGAAGGTACTAAGCACCTGATAACTACCTAGTTTACGGGACCACAGCCCGAGGGTACTAAGCACCCAACCACCTCGTTTACGGGGACTAACTCGAAGGACCGTAGGTACTTACGCTGCACACGTTTCTGGACTTTCACTAAGGAGCAATGGAAGCCCACTCACAAACCCATTGTCCTGGTATATCTATGGATAACATTTTTAAACCAACCCACAAAGCAGATATACAACATATGTATATGTATGTGATCCAATCCATGAACCATGGAGATCAAACCAAAATATGTAAACACATATTTCTATCAAAACGTTTTAGAAGTTGAAACTTAACCCCAAAGGTTAGCTCCAAACCTTCAACAAACATGTTTTCCCAAAGGTTTTTATAAACACTCCTTTTCGAACCAACCATTTGAAAATCAACCTCCACAATGTGAGATTCCAAGAATCTATCGCCTTTAAACCCATTCGAGGAAAAGAGGGATGCCAAAACCCAACCTCCAAATCACCAAAACAACACCATCAGCCCTCACAGGAATTCAGTCGATTGGCCCAAGCCCCCAGTCGACTGAAATAGGTCACTGGAAAAAGGGAACCAAAATAGAAAGAACTTCAGTCGACTGACCCCCCATGTTCAGTCGACTGAACTCACCAAATGATGATTCAGTCGACTGAACTTAGGGGTCCAGTCGACTGAACCAACCCAGAAAATATTTTTGGATACGAGTTCACTGGTTTTTTTGCTTCTAAACCTCAAATCAAACCTCCAAACTCTTGTATTTTATACCCATAAGGATATGTAAGCCCAAGCTTACCAGAAAACCACAAAAGAAACCCTCAAAACACGAATTTATCCACCTGAACGCCAAAAAATAGTTTTAACCCAAAACTGGATCTAAAACACAAATCAATTTTTCATGCATTTTTACACGGTGAAATAACATAATATTATATATATATATATATATATCTCATACAACAGTAGAATATGAAATCCTACCTCGTTGGGTCAAAAATTCGACGTGCAAATCTACGTGCAAATTTGAGCTTCATCGGAATCAAATTCTGACTGGATAGATGCGAAGCCCTCGATGCCGATACTAAGGATTAGTAGATGGTCCGTAAAAAATCTAGCCCTAGGCCCCCGAGAAGTTAGAGAGAAGGCAGAGAGAAATTTGGAGGAAACTTAAGAGTTAAGTTTTCAAAATATCTTTTTAGAAAATATCTATGTTCCAATATTTATAAGCCTCCAAAATATCTTTTTTTTTTTAATTTTAAAATTCGCACGGCAACTCCATACAACCCCGAGAACCGACCCCGGATGCTCAGATAAATTTAAACATGCATCAAAACGAATAAATCATACACCGAACAAATATATGCAAAACACAACATTTACATATAAGTCTAAAAAAGATAC
>JAOTRH010096378.1:0-16204 GCA_034768845.1 Heliamphora exappendiculata
ACTAAGTTCAACCTTAATCATTTTATGTAATCCAAATCAAACATTAGTTTAAAACTCAATCCCGTGCTTTTAAATTCTTAAATTTGTCCCCTAGTTTTCTAAGTCTTCCCAAAATGGATTTTCAACTCAAATTATATATTCGCAATCATACGTAGGTTTCTCTGAAACATTAATTCTAATTTATGAAAATAAACTCAAATCAAAGTAAAGCACTTAGGATAGTCTAACTCCTACCTCTTGAAGCTAAACATCTTGGAGTTTCGTTCAAGATCACAAACCCTAGGTTCAGCCAATTGGGTTGAGGCTTCATAAAGCTTCAAATTGGTCTACCGTTCCTCAATTTTTCTCTAGTGACCTTCAAATTAACGTTCCAATTCACCAATTGCTGAAAACAAACTCACCTTTAAGCTCAAAGCTCGCCATTAATGGCGGCACAAAAACAATACTGAGAAGGAAGGGAATTCGGTCAGTGAAAAATTCAGCTTCTAGTTGTTTCATTGCATGGCTCTCGACTCGAGTAGCTTACATCTCCACCGAGAACAAAACGTGAGAAAGACCTCGTCGCCACCATCGAAATCCTCATCTCCACCGGTGACAAAATTCCTAATCCACAACGCAAGAGATAACAGAGAAGGGAAGGAAGAGGAAGAGACGCCAGCGATTTTTGGCATGGGGTTGGGGTTTCTAGATCGTATCTCATCTTTTTGTTGATTTGCTTCTCAAATCCTCTAATCCATCTCATGAATGCAGGAAGAAGAAGAAACAAACTGAAGGAGAAGAAAGGAAGTCGCGTAGAAGTTGCGAGAGGCATCGAACTGGTGGACCTTGGGGTTTTAAATTATTTCCTTTCTCTTTTCTCAATGGTTCTAGATTCTCCCACCATAAACTAATATGAGAAAATATTATTATTATTTAATAACATAAGTTATTTTATTCCCCAATTTAATGATAAATTCATTTGATATTTTTTAAATTTAGAACATTATTGGATCAATCACATACAAATACTCTCGTCACGCACCAATTACCTATATTATGTATTGATGATCTCTCAAGGTTAATACCATTAATTTTCATCATTATAAGACAATTATTTAATTAATTAAAATAGAATGTATTGGGTCCTACAACCTTCCCCCTTGGGTAATTTCATCCTCAAAATTTGACTCTCGTCATGGTTTGAATAATTTTGGCTAATTCAAGCAATTTTCATGTTCTATGTCCAATTTCGTGGTAACAGTACAATTTCTTCATACAACCCACGGTGTTTCCTTACCCTTCCATGTCAACCTTTTATAACTGCCTCCCTAATGTAGTTTCAAAAGAACTTCACATGGCATATCATGACCATAAGGTTCCCCAAACAATCACTCTTCACTGACAAACAAATTCATTCTTTTGAATAGATGGCCAACGTTTTTCTTCTTTCAGTCCAATACCCCCTTGGTATTTCTCACAAATCTCTTACATACACACATTCAGACAATGCCATTTGAAAGCGAACACGACCAAGAAAGGTTCATATGAATTTTTGAACCCCTATGCACTATTTTCTGTCCATTCCACTCAACCATGAACTCAACAGCAATATCTTTAGCGTTTTCTCCACGATACTTTCTCTTACAATCATCATCATTCAATTACGATATTACCCAACGATCAAAAAGGTCATTCTTATAATTCACTGTAGTTACAGCCAACACACCAGCTGGTTCATTAATAGCAGAGAAACTCTTAGCTTTTGGCTCAACCCCATACTCAAATTGAATAATTGCATGGTTATCCTAACAACACCATCATAACAGACAACAATAACCTGAAGGATGTCCATTAATTGCTATTCCAAACTCAACTATCCTTTTAGATGAACAAACGATTACTTCTCTGGCATAAGTAAAATGAACCATCCCTTGATATGGGTCCAATAAATGAAAAAGACCAATCCAAATTTATCAGTCTTTGTAGATTATGAATCAATTTTTGATATATATACTCATTTCACTCACATCATTAATTCTTTGAATGCTCTTGAAAAAACTTACCCCTCTTATGAATTATTGAGAAAAGTGCTTAGAGGTTTGCCACTAGTATGGGAAGTTAAAGCCAGAGCCATCACGAAAGCTACAGACTTGAAGAAGATGACCTTGGATGAACTCATTGCGTCACTCCTTATGAGATGGAAATCAATGATAGAGAAATCGAACTCAACAAAGAGAAGATGGTTGTTTTCAAAGCATCAAATGAGAACACTAGCGATGAAGAGAACAAAGATCTTGATATGCAACTTATCACTAAAAAGCTTATAAGATTTCTAAAGAAGGATAAAAAGCTTGCAAGAAGACTCCAAGGCTCAAAGGAGTACAAAAGTGATTCAAGTAAAAAGGAGTCAAGAAGAAACGATTCCAAAAAGAAGAAGAAGAAAGCTATGAAGGCTACAACATGGGATCAACTTGACTCAAGCACTTCCAATGAGGATTCATCCAATGAGGAGGTAAATCTTTGCTATATGGCTCATAGCTTTGGTGAGGTAAATTCTAAAACTACAAGTACTTCAAATAAATTAAATTCTAGTAGTGGTGAATCACGTGATAAATCATTTCCTACATATGAGGAACTTAAAAAGAAGTTTTATGATTTACATAAATATTTTTTGAAGTTAGACAAGAAAAATGCTTCTTTGAAAATGAAAATTGAAAATCTTTCAAAAGAACTCATTGACTTAAAATCATCTTATGAGATTTTTGAAAAAGATCATAAAATTGAAATTTCTACCATTGAAGAAGAAAATAATCATTTAAGTGATGAGCTTAAAAGAATAAAATCCTCTTGTAGCGAAATTGAGATTATAGAGTTAAAGAGAAAAATTAAGAACTTAGAGGCTTCTTCAAGTAGTACCTATTCAAAAAATTATCATTTCAAAACTACTTGTTTATATTGTATGAAAAAATGTCATATAAGGTATAATTTTCCTTACAGAGGAAAAAGAAATTTTGATAAAAATATTATTTAGAAAATAAAATGTGATCCAAGTGCTAACCCTCATGGACCCAAGAAGGTATGAATACCAAAAGATCCCACCTAAATCTGTTTTGTAGGTGTTTTGATACCTCCACTCGAGCAACCAAGTATATCATAATAAGTGGAAGCCCAAAGCACGTGTGGGATGTCAAGTCAAGATTCAAATTGAAATATTGATTGGGACTTGACAAAGTGATCAATGAAATCTCAAATAGTATAATCTTTCCTATGTACCTTTTTTTTATTATGAAAAATGGCTCATTGCATGTAAAATAGCTAAATATCATTTTTATATAAATTAGATAATTAAACATAACAATGTGCTCTTAATATGGTTCATAATATTTTTCTTGTGCTTAAGTTATGCATTATATTTTTGCTGAAAGTCTTATGTGCTATGACTTAGAGAAAAAATATCTTTTTGAAAGTTATACATATGCAAATTAGAGCATAAATATTTTTGTTAAAAATATCATTTCATACTATGCCTTAATTCTTTAATACCCAATTTTCATACTCATTAAGTATAATGACAATGAGCTCTAGATGTTTATATTTTTTTTTCATAAATAATTTTTGAAATGCATAAGATCAAATTGTGCTCATAATTTATATTAATTGGTATTAGATTTGAATGAAGATTAAAAATGACTTTTTGAGTAACATTTAATATCATTTTCTAAATAAAAAAAAGTCATAGCAATTGGTATTATGTGCTATACTTTGGAGATTTTTTTTTGAATCCAATATATATGGCATTGTTGTCTAAAAAGTTTTAAGCTATGGCATAAGGTTTCAACCTATGCACAAATAGCGACTTTGGAAGCCATTTGCATATTATTTACCCGTGCTTCGAAATAGGTATTGTTTTAACAACTTAAAAGTGCTTTCATGAAAAGTTATTATCTTTATTATTGGTGTAAAAATGATAATTTTTCAATGGTTGTCTTAGAAAATGGGGGAGAATGGTTAACAATTGGTATTATTTATATTTCTACTCATGAATAACAATTAGCATCAGTTTATCGATTGATATAACTTGATATCGAATAACAATTGGTATCATATCAATTAGTATTAATTTGATAATTGGTTTTATGGCAATTGATATCTTGTTTTTTTGTCAAATGATGCTATATCAGAGTGGAAAAATAATTTTTCAATAATTTTCATTTTTAAGCTTCTACTTTTTGTTGATGTCAAAAAGGGGAGAATGTTTGAGCAAAATAAGTATTATTATTTTAACATTCCTTTTGATATGAGGAAAAGAGAGCATATGCACTGCATTTAATGATTAAATCTTTTTTATATGTAAAAAGGGAGAGATCTTATATTTAAAATGTTTTGATATGTCAAATGTTTTTACATACATCGGTCAAAATGTGCCTAAATGTTTATCACTTGAAATATTCGAAGTCTATGAATTAATTGCGTTATATTTTCTAAATCTTGGTTATATGCATATTGCGAGGGGGAGCCTTGTAAAGACAATCTCATTTTGCTCTTTGTTTGTCATCATCAAAAAGTATTATTATTTTAACATTTCTTTTGATATGAGAAAAAGAGAGCGTATATACTGCATTAAATGATTAAATATTTTTGATATATAAAAAGGGGGAGAGCTTATATTTCAAATATTTTGATATGTCAAATGTTTTCACATACATTGGTCAAGATGTGCCTAAATGTTTATCACTTGAAATATTCAAAGTCTATGAATTAATTGTGTTATATTTCCTAAATCTTGGTTATGTGCATATTGTGAGGAGGAGCCTTGTAAAGGCAACCTCATTTTGCTCTTTGTTTGTCATTATCAAAATCAGGGAGATTACTGACCTAAGTTTCAACCTGTTTTGATGATAACAAACCAAAGCTTCTAATTGTGCAAATTGAGTATTTTCACAGGAATTTAATGACACAAGCACAATTGAGAAAGCAAAATGGAAGCTATAAAGCATGAAGATCATATTCAAGCCGCTAAGATCTCTGGAGCAAGATAAAAACCAAGAAGATAAGAAAAGAACTTGAAGGACTTGAAGATTTTCTAAGTATAAATGCACTATGACCTATGTAAGTTCACATACCATTGGTTATATGTGTGAAAGCTCATAGGAGACCATAGATGAACTATAGGTTGGTTAAACATTTTATAACAAATCATTTTCAAAGTATAAAATATGTTTTAAAATGTTTCAAAAGAAATTCGGCCAAAAATATGCAAAATTTATGTGAAGAAATTTGACATACCTTTGGTATTTTGGCCATAACCTTTTGTACAAAATAAATTTTGATATGATGTTTGAACCATTGGAAAGTAGACTTCCTGGGCTTCAATTTGAACAAAATAATGACCCTATTCGGAGTCCAGATAAAGGAGTAATGGTCGTTTGAAGTCGGGTAAATTGAGCAGTCACGGTCCAGTCGACTGATCACTCGATCCAGTCGACTGAAGTATGTTCCAGTCGACCAACCTAGTCCTCAAGTCAATCGAACTAGTCCTCTAGTGGACTGAATAGGCTATTATTGAATTTTTGAGCTTAACGGCTAGTTTGACATTTCCTTATTTGGCCCAACGGCTAGTACGAACTTTTGGCCTATAAATAGAGCCTTTGAGCTCCGGTTTTATATACTTCAAACATTCAAATCAACTCTCTCATATATATTAATTTTGTTCTTCAAATTCTTCATTTTTATGAAATATTTTTTAGAGAAAACTTTAGAAATCCTCTATTGAGCTTTTCATTTATATATCATTTGGAGTGAATATTAGTGTACTTCATTTGTATTAATTTGCTCACTAAAGGAGCTAATCTTGTACATCTAATTTGGATTCTACTCTTGTATTCTTATTGTAACTTGAGAAGGTGATTCTCAAGAGAGGCCACTCCGCCTATCCCACGCCCCAAAACCCAGGATCACGTGAAAATCCACCAAACACTAGTTTTAATAAAATAGAGTTTTATATCATCAAAACCATCTGTTGAAATAAGGAGAAAACCCAAAAGGTACATCTCTCATAAAAAAAATCATACAGTCCTAACAAGCATATAGTATATCGCCTTATAGCATACAACAACTGCCATCAGGATCAGGCAAACCCAAAAGGAAAACTACAAAGTCTTCCACCACCGCAGACACCGCCAAGCTACACCTCATCCATATCATCACCTGAAAAGTTTTGCACAAAAAATTCCCACCCGTGAGCTAAAGCCCAATAGAAACAGATAATAAGCTGTAAAGCAGGAATATGCAATCATGTAGAGTGAGAACGTACTCAACCACAAGCCAAAAAGGTTTTACGTTATAAAACTCTAAGTTTTCCATAAACCTCCAAAATAGTTTTCCCTTTACAACTAAGCATTTATACAATGCAAAACACATTTTACAGTTGAAGGAAAACAGTAACCAAAATATTGTTCCCTCACGAAATGTTCCATTGTGGAAAAAGAAGAAGAATATGATCCTATGTACCGATTCCATCACAAGGGGACAGAGGTAGCAATTATAGACTCCTGCCCATTATCCTAGTCCTAAACCACTTAAGGCCTGCTAGATAACGACAAGTTCTATACGAAGCACCATAACGAACCACTCAATTTGCGGGTACGACCCCGAGGGAGCTGAGCACCCATCCACCTCAATTTACGAGGACTAGCCTGACGGACCTGAGTACCTACGCTGCGCACGTTTTTGGACTTACACCGAGGGCAACTCGTGCCACATATACGTCATCCCAGTACATCTAGATAATCTTCTCAAAATTGAAAACATTTCACAATATACATTAAACATGTATATATAGATCCATCCATCAACATGGAAATCAAAAAAAACATTTCAAAATGCTTTTCTCCATTTTCAATCAAACGTTTCAAAACCTGAGACTCAACCCCAAAGGTTAGCTCCAAACCTCTAAAACACTAAGTGTTGCGATTTTATTAAAAACTACCATTTTTAAGAACACCCTTTGAAAACCCAACATCCACATGTCATACAATGTAACAAACCAAGAAAATCGTATAACATTCTTTTTACCCAAACAAACAAGGTTTAAACATAAAACATGACATTTGGCCAAAAACGTGTGAAAAGCGGTTAAGAAACTTTGTTATACCCTCACTATTTTTTTATCATAACTTTTTCTACAAAACAATTTTTAAGGTGAGAGAGGTGCCATTGGAAAGAGAACTTCTGGGGCTTCGATTTGAGTACAAGAACGACCCAAATCTGAGTCCGGATGAGGGAGATAACATCAAAACAAAATGGCCCTATGCAGCCAGTCTGCTCGAGCGGACATTGGGCGCTCGAGCGAGCTACCACCTGAGAGAAACCCAAAAATTTCTGTTCTTGAGTGTTTTAAGGCCCAAAACATTCAAAAACCCATAAACCACCCATAAACCAACTTTTCATTCATTTTTACACGGTGAAACAACACATAATTACATATATCACCCTTATACAACAGTAGAATCTAGAATCCTACCACGTTGGGTCAAAAACCCAATGCCTCGATCTATGTGCAAATTTGAGCTTCGTCAAAATCAAATTCTGTCCAGATAAATGTGTAGACCACGAAGCCAATAGCAAGGATCCGCTGTTGGATCGTTAAAAAATGAGCCCCGGGCCCTCGGGAAGTTAGAGAGAAGGTAGAGAGCAAAAGAAAACTTAGTCGCTAAGTTTTGAAAAAATATATTTTGAAAATATCTAACGCTAGATATTTATAGGACTCCAAAATATTTTTTTTTTAATTTTTAAAATTCGCACAGAAATTCCCTATAACCCCGTATGCTTAGTTTCACCAAAACATTTATCAAAACATATACACACGTTAAGGCAAAAGCGTTGAAAAACGCCAAATATACATCTCTGCCCCACCACCGCTCGAGCGCTCGTCTCACTGACCTAAACACTCTCACCACCCCGCTCGAGCGCACACACACTGCTCGAGCGGTCATCGCTGGGAGAAAAATCGAACTTGGAAACTAAGCTAAACTCCCGCATGCATAACACGTATAACACCTATACAAAACATGTTGTTCTACGGCTTGAAACATAAACCATGCAACAAGGATATACATATCATGAAAGGAACATGTCAAACATATATATATCGCAAAATAACATGGGCTCGGGTCTCACAGCCTATTGAAGGAGAGAGAGAACTCCGCCCATAAGGAGGGACTTGAAAATGGGACATTCTCAAGAGAAACTACTCCGTCTAGACGAAGAAGAGAGGCTGCTCCACCTATTGAATGAGGGATAGTGAAAATCCTCATAGCGATTAGCTTGAGGCAAGGACGTAGGCCGTTGTGTCGAACCTTGTAAAAATCTTGGTGTCGTATCTCTAACTTGCTTTACTTTCCATTCTCATTATTATATTGTTGTTTATAGTTGCATCACACACACTTAAAATATATACTTAAATCATTCACTATTAAATTTCATACTTGTCTTTTAATTTGTAAAATAAGAAAGTTTTGAATCTAGTAATTTTATTTTTCAAACAAAAAGTTTTTTAAACTTCTGAATTAAAATCTAAACTTACATTTTAAATCTTCAAACAAAGAAGTTTTGAATCTTGCTTATAAGTGAATTAAAATCTACACTTGTGTTAATATTTAAACAAGATTTTTTTTCTCCAATTCACCCCCCCTCTTGGGATTGCACATATACTACCAGTGACGTTAAAGCTTGAGTCTGGAGTTCATGCTAGATACCCGGAGTTTTTTATCTCGTGACCTTGTAGTGAATTTCATAGGCTAAATTCCTTAAGGAGGAGAGAGTTGTGAAACCTGGGTTCGTTTATTTTTATGATATATATATATATATATATATATATGTTTGACGTGCTTCTTTTCGTTATATGTATATCCTCGATGAATGGTTTATTTTTCATTGTTGTAGAATAACATGTGTAGATGTGCTTTACGCTTTTTTGGGTTTCATCAAGGATTGTTTGGTTGGTCCTTGGGTAGAAAACATGTTCTGGCGTTTCCCCAGCTGTCCAGTCGATTGGACGGGTTTCCCCAGTCGACTAGGAGGACGATAGGTGGATCCAGTCGACTGGATTGGGGATTCAGTCGATTGGATTGTGTCAGTAGGGGTGTTTTATAGATCTAGAACTCCTTCAGTCGACAGAATTGGCCCATTCAGTCAATTGGATGCCCTATTTGCCGAGACCTATATATATTCATGTTGTTGGCTTTGTTTCCATCATGATAGATTCTCATTTTGACGAGGTTCAATTTTTGAGACTTCAAGTTTTGACTCACCGAAATAGGTTCCTAGACTCTATTGTTGTTAAAGGGTGCTACATGCAATTATTGGCTTTTTCATCGATTGAAAACCCTTTAAACGTTGTATTTTCATGTTTAAACCTTGTTGTTGGATAAAAAGCATGTTTTTATGCTTTTTTTAGGTAATTAAATGTAATATAATGAAAAGAAAAAAGATACATGTTTACAAGGGGCATACCCCAGGCCTTACATTCCCAAAGATAACCCAAAAAAAAAACCAAAACTAAGAGCCAAGCACAATGCTTTATAACACAAAAAACCACCAACAACCCTTCACCGTCTCAAAACCAGGCCCTATGGGAGGGACAATTAGGCTGGCCGAGGCAACACACCCAACAACTCATGGTGATCAATGTTCTTCCTCTTCCTCAATATCCACAGTAGCGTTAACAAGATGTTCAAACTCTTCATCACTTACCCGGATGATCGGAGGAGAAGCTTTAATCGGACTAAGCCCCTTCAAACGCAACATACGAGCCTTGAGAGCTTCACACATCTGCGTAGTGAAAGGCTTCAAACCCTTTTAGACACTTTGGACTTCGGCCTTAATCATTCCATCCACATTTGAAAGAATGGTTTGCACTTTGTTAGCTTTAAGGAAAATCTCACTCAGTTTCGGTGAAGAATGCATCCCTCGCGGAGAAGATGGGGCAAAGTTATGCTCAGGGGAACTCCCTTTCTTTGGAACAACATCATTCATGGCAGTTATAGGAGAAGACTCCCCTAAATCGAATCTAATCACCACTAGGAAAAGCGACGAATCTAGGGCACAAAGTGGGTCGCACCCACAAGCACACCAAAATCGCACACAGTAGCCATCCGCCCCTCCCTACCTCTCATTGACTGGGGTTCTCATTAATGGTTTTGTTTTTACGCTTTTTCTTGGTTTATCACATGATTCGGATGTGTGGATATCCGTGATTTTTAAAAGAATAATTTTAAAAATGGAGGTTTTGTGAAACTCTTAAAAAACTTATTTTTGGAGGTTTAAAGCTAACCATCGAGGTTGAGTCTTAGCTTTTAAACATTTTGTTGAAAACGGTAAAAACATGTTTTAAATGCTAGTTGATCTCCATGATTAATGGATTTTGGATCTTTTTATACATGTTGATGTACAACTATTTTACAGTTTTTTGTAGTTGCGCTACATACTGGTTTTTAAATGATTCTTTAGATTTACCGTGGCAGTGTTTAGTTTGGGTGCTTTTTCCATTGATTTTTAGCCCGTAAAGAGCAGTTGGGTGCTTCTTCCCTCAGTTTTAGCCCGTAAAGAGCCATCTGGTTGCCGCCGTGTGTGGCTATGTTTTTATAACTCCGTATAGAATTTGTCATCACTCGGCGGCCTCATTGGCTTGGTTTGAGGTAAGGGACAAGAGTCTATAGTTGTTGCCTTTGTCCCTGTGTATGACAAAGCCGGTACATAGGATTCATTTTATCTTATTTTTCTCGACTATGTGACCCGAATGGAGAATACTATTTTGTTACTATTTTTCCTTAAATGTGGCAAGTTGTTTGCACGGTTTGCAATGCATAGTTTTAAGGATAAAAAACTTTTTGTTAGACTCTTGTGGTTGACTCAGCTCATACTATATGATTGCATATCCTGCTTTATAGCTTTATAGTCTATTTTTATTGGGCTTCGGCTCACGATGTGGGATTTTGTGCAAACCTTTTTCAGGTATAGGTGAACATGAGGAGTTGACCTAGAGATGCCCGTGGTGGTGGAAGACTTGTATTAGTTTTCCTGTTTATTTTGAGACATGTATTCTTACATGCGATGCCTGTTTCTGAAGGCGAGTTTTGTACACTGTGAGGTGATATACATTATCCATGTATGGAATTGTATGCTTACTATTTATGAGAGATGAACCTCGGGTACTCTTTTATCCAAATGCTGTATTTTTGGATTGTTGGTTTTCCAAATGAAATTCTTATTTTCATAAATAGCGTTTTGGTGGACATTCACGTGACCCTGGAGTTTGGGGCGTGACACATTCCAATTAAGAAATCATATGGATGCAATGAATATTACCTTCTTCAACAGTCATAGATTCATCCATCCTATATTAATTATATTTAACAGCATACCTTATGGCTTGGTGTTTAAATCTTTAAATTCATGTACTAGTCAAATGATTCAAAAATAAAGCCAGATTTGACGCTGCAATGATGATGAGAGAATTTTAACGTCTAAACCCCCCTACTTATGCTGGGGAACCTGACCCTAAAATGGCGATGAAATGGTTAAAGGTAGTTACCCGAATCTTAGATACCTTATAGATCGTGGAAGATGAACTTAGGGTCGATTTTGCTACTTTTCAACTTCGAGAAGAGGCAAATGACTGGTGAAAGTTTGCTAAAACGACGACAGACGGAACATGGGCAACATTTACAGCAGTATTCCTAGAAAAATATTTCCCCGAGTCTATTCGAGATACATATATAGAGGAATTCCTATTGTTGGTACACGAAAATATGTCTGTTTTGCAATATGAATCCAAGTTCACAAGTTTGTCAAAGTTCGCACCAGAAATGGTGTCAACGGAAGAATTGAAGGCTAAGAGGTTCGAAAGGGGTTTACGCCCTGCTATCCGAGAGAAAGTGGTAGGGTTTCGATTGAGGGTTTTCTCAGAAGTAGTTGAGACAGCCATGGTGACAGAAAGTGATATGGCAGACAATCGCAGGATCATGGAAAAGAGATAACTATCGATGGCTAGAACAACACAATCTGAGGGACAACCTTATAAGAAGCAAAAACCAGAACAGGGCAATACTAGTTCGGTGCCGCAAATATCTTATCAAATTGAACGCTCCTTACCCACCCTATCTGTGGCCTCGATGGCACGTCTAGAGCAAAGGGAAGTTGCGTGTTTTGTTTGTGGGCAGCAAGGGCATCGGGCTAGAGAATGTTCGCAAAGGAAGCAAGCACCATAACAACATCAGAATTTGACACATGGCCAATCCCAAGAGAGAGAACCTATCAGATGTTATCAGTGTGGTCAAGAGGGGCACATTAGACATGACTGTCCGCAAGGAAGAGCTAGCCAAGACACATCTACTGCACAACCTTCTCAGCGGTCGATATATAACCAATCAACTCGACAAACCGGGACACAGGTACTTTGGGTTCCTAAGGAGGCAACTTTGGCACAATCTATACGTCAACCTATGGGTAGAGAACGGGGACAGACATCCAAAATCCAGGGAATGGTCTATGCCATAGCAGAAACTGGTACTTCAACAACTCCAGAGAAACATGAGACTATTATAGATACCCTAGTGATACGAGGTACTTTGTTAGTTTTCAATTCTTGGGCTCGTGTGTTATTTGATACTGGTGCATCACATTCATTTATCTCTTCTTTGTTCGTATCTGCTTTGGGTTTACTTATTGAGATGTCGGACGTTGTTGTAAGTGTCGAAACACCTATCGGTGATAGTGCAACGTTAAGGTGTGTATGTAGAGGGTGTGAAGTAGTAATAGCCGATCGTCATCTCGTGTTCAACTTTATTGTGCTAAAGATGTCAAGGTTTGATGTTATTCTTGGACTGGACTGGTTAACAATGTTTCGTTCGTTTATTGATTATGATCAACGAAGGATTATTTTGTATACTCCAGAATGAGATTCTTTCCTTTACGTGGGCGATAAAAGTGATAACATGACACCTCGACCAAGCAATTTGAACCATTCAACAAATGTGCATACGATTCTTTCCACCCTTTTGACGAAAGATGATCCTTCCATATGAGAAGAGCTTCCACCGATGGTGAGCGAGTTTAGTGACGTGTTTCCGGAAGAATTGTTTGAACTGCCGCCACGTAGAGAAGTTGAATTTTCTATTAAGCTTATCCTTGGGACTGTTCCAATATCGGTGCCATCCTATCGTTTTGCTCCAGCGGAGTTAAGAGAACTAAAGGTTCAGTTGCAGGACTTGTTAAACAAGGGCTTCGTTCGCCCTAGTGTCTCTCCGTGGGGAGCACCAAAATTGTTTGCTAAAAAGAAATATGGCTCGTTGCGATTATGTATCGACTATCGAAAGTTGAATCAAGTTATGGTGAAGAATAAATATCCAATGCCCAGGATTGATGATCTATTTGACCAACTGAAGGGTTCTGCTTATTTTTCGAAGATTGATTTGAGATCGAGTTACTATCAACTAAGGGTCCGGGAGGATGACATACCCAAGACTGCATTTCGTACCAGTTATGGGCATTATGAATTTTTAGTGATGCCCTTTGGTTTAACGAATGCTCCTGCAACTTTCATAGATTTGATGAATCGAGTTTTTCGGCCTTACCTTGATCAATTTGTAGTTGTTTTTGTTGATGATATTTTGATTTTTTCTCCGACCCGAGAAGTGCATGAAGAGCATTTACGTGTGGCGCTTCAACTCTTAAAAGAACACAAGCTTTATGCTAAGTATGAGAAATGTGAATTTTGGTTGCCTGAAGTAAAATTTCTGGGACATGTTGTGTCAAAAGACAGAGTAACTGTTGATTCATCTAAAATAGAAGCAGTGCAAGACTGGATGAGACCACACAGCGTATTTGATATCAGAAGTTTCTTGGGCCTGGCAGGGTATTACCGTCGTTTCGTAAAAGATTTCTCCCATTTAGCGTCACCCTTGACACGACTCACTCAGAAGGGAGTTTAATTCACGTGGAGTGATGCTTGTGAAGATGCTTTTCAAGAATTAAAGAATCGACTAACCAGTGTGCCGATACTGATTATACCTGAGAGGGGTCTTGGTTATGAAGTATACTATGACGCATCTCATGAAGGGTTAGGGTGTGTTTTAATGCAACAGGGCCAGGTGGTGTCGTACAGATCGAGACAATTGAAAATGCATGAAAGGAACTACCCAACACATGATTTAGAATTAGCAGCTATTGTTTTTGCATTAAAAATGTGGAGGTATTATCTATATGGCGAGCGATTTGAAGTTTTCTCCAACCATAAAAGACTCAAATACCTATTCTTGTAGAAGGATTTAAATTTGAGACAGAGGAGATGGATGGAATACCTAGGCGATTATGATTTCAGTTTGCAATATCACCCGGGTAAGGCGAACGTTGTCGCAGATGCCCTCAGTCGAAAGTCTTTAGCCCAACTTGCAATATGGGAATGGAAAATGTTGGAAGAAGTTGGAGCATTTGGCCTTAACCTTGGTGGAGCTGAGGACCGGGTTACCCTATCCGCTATAATCTCTCAACCTATATTGATACACCGTGTTATAGAGGCCCAGCAACTCGATAAAGAAGCACAAATGTATAGGGAGCGTGTCACCAACAAGGAGAATGCCGAAGGATGGACCAATTTACCAAACCAAGGCTTGAGGTTTATCGAAAGATTGTTTATACCTGAGACATATCGTGATGAAGTGCTACGAGATTTTAACCACTCTCGACTCGCAGTGCATCCGAGAACTGTAAAGATGTATCGTGATCTTCGACGATAATTTTGGTGGAAAGGCATGAAGAAGGATGTGGCTTCGTTTGTCGCTAAGTGTCTCACATGTCAACAAGTTAAAGCGGAACATCAGCGATCGACAAGCATGCTTCAACCATTACACGTTTCATAATGGAAGTGGTAACACGTGACGATGGATTTTGTTTTCAGCCTTCCTAAGTCCCTGAAAGGACACAATGCGATATGGGTAATTGTGGATCGATTAACCAAGTTTGCACATTTTCTCCCGATGCGTACAACTGACTCAGTGGATAAGCTAGGAAGACTTTATGTCTAGGAGATTATATGATTGCATGGCATACCAATATCGATAGTGTCAAATAGAGACCCCAAGTTTACCTCGCAATTTTGGCAGAGTTTACAAGAAGCTTTGGGGACCAGTTTACTCTTCAGTACATCATTTCACCCTCAAATCTATGGACAGTCCGAGCGTACGATTCAAATGTTGGAAGATATGTTACGAGCATGTGTGTTGGACTTTGGAGGTTCGTGGGAGGATCACCTGCCACAAGTTGAGTTCGCATACAACAATAGTTACCAAGCAAGTATCGAGAAGGCCCCGTATGAAGCCTTATATGGAAGACCATGCAGATCTCCATTGTGCTAGACCGAAGTTGGAGAAGCATCATTGTTAGGTCCCGAATTGGTGAGAGAAACAACCGAGAAGATTGCCACGATTCGAAAACATTTGATAACTTAAAGTTGCCAGAAAAGTTATGCTGATAGACAGAGGCGACCATTGTCATTTGAAGTAGGAGATTTTGTATTTCTAAAAGCATCACCGAAGAAAGGCTTGGTAAGATTTAGCAAGGGTGAAAAGTTATCACCACGATTTATAGGACCTTTTGAAATACTTGAACGGATTGGAGAAGTAGCATACCGACTGGCTTTGCCACCGTAGCTTTCATCTATGCACGATGTTTTCCATGTGTCAATGTTACGAAAATGAGCCTGACCCCTCTCAAGCGAAAGATTGGTCAGAGTTGAGCCTATGAGACGATGTTTCTTATGAAGAACTATCGGTGAAGATTCTGGATACCCGACAATAAGTTCTACGAGGTAAGACCTTGTCCTATGTAAAGGTGTTATGGCGACATCACGGTGTGGAGGAAGTGACCTGGGAGAGAGAATCAGACATCTGTTCCAAGTATCCCGAGTTGTTTCAATCTTAAGGAGGATCGAAATTTTGGGAACGAAATTCCCAAAGGGGGGAAAAGTTGTAAGAACCTGGTATGTGTTTATTTATGCTTACATGTTTTTAGTTAAGTGAGGAGACAGAATTAATTTTAGACATGGGTGTAATAAAAATTTTTGTTCATTAACAGTTAACTTACTGGCATGTGAAGGTGTAATTGAGATGCAGGATGCTAAATGACAATAATTTGAGGCTAAGTATAGCTTATTAATTTAAATTCTTGG
>JAOTRH010096389.1:0-16200 GCA_034768845.1 Heliamphora exappendiculata
GTATGTGCTCCAAGTTAATTAATCTATGCATAGAATCATAATTAACATGACCTAGTCTACCATGCCACAAAATGGAAGACTCAAGCACATAAGCAACATGGGATTTTATTTTATTAGTAGTGGAAATGACTGTCATTTCATTCATTTTGAATAGACCATTGGTCACATATCCTTTCCCCACGTACATTCCTGCCTTAGACAGCGTAACTCTGTCTGCCTCAAAGATCATCTGAAATCCATGCTTACTCAACAGAGACCCAAATATCATATTCTTCTGAATATCTGCCACATAGAGCACATTATTCAATGTCAGCTCCTTTTCAGATATCATCTTGAGGATCACCTGGTCTCGCCCCAACACATCTGAGGTAACTGAATTTCTCATATACAGCTTCTGACCATGGGCCACCATCTCAATGGTGTTAAACATTTGTCTGTCACAACAGACATGACGAGTGACCCCTGTATCTATCCACCATTCTTGTGGAGTTGAGCCTACCATATTCACCTTAGATACCATGACCGAGAGATCAATATTTGAGACACCCTCAGTTGTCTCTTCCATTGGAGCTTGAGCTTGGAAATTCTTCAGCTTCTTGCACTCTGAAGCACGAAGCCCAAACTTGTCACAGTTAAAGCATTTTCCTTAGAATTTCTCCTTCTGCTTTTTGACAATATGATCTCTTGGTCATAGTTTGACTTTCTTGTCAAATCTTGTGTTGCCATGCCTGTCATGAACACTCTTCTTTGCTCTTGAAGAGTTTTCAACTTCCATTACATTGGCCATATTGGAGTTGGACCTGACACTCTTGCTCCTTACTCGATTTTCTTCCTCAATATTCTGCTTGAAGAATAGAGCCTCTAGAGTCATCGCCTTGTTCTTAAACATTAGATAACTCTTGAATTTCTTCCATGTTTTAGAAAGTTTGTGGATGACTCCAGCCACTAGAAATGCTTCACTGAACAACATCCCTTCTGTTTTGATCTCATTGATCAAACTCCAAAGCTCTTGGATTTGTACCGTAACAGGTTTGGAATCATTCATCACATAATCAAGGAACCGGCCCACTATGAACTTCTTGGAACCGGCACCCTCAATTTTGTACTTTCGATCTAAGGACTCCCACAGTTTCTTAGCAGTCGTTGCCTCATTGAACACAGAGTACAACGAGTCATCTAGAGCATTCAGAACATAGTTCTTGCATAGATAATCGGTATTCTTCTAATTATCAACTGCCATTAACTTTTGAGTGTCTGTATTCTCATCATCAACTGGAGCTTCCTTAGTCAGGCATTTGGCCAGGTTTAAAGTGGTGAGGTAGGACACCATTTTCTGTTGCCATCTCTTAACGTCAGCTCCTCCTCCAAACTTTCCTGGCTTGTTCATATGAGACAATGGAACACCAGGCATAGGAGCACTTGGTTTTTCGGGAGCAACTTGCTTTTCAGGAGCACTTTGTTTCTCAGTCGATATGTTTTTTAAAATAAGATCAATTCACACATTAGATCTTTACAATATCAACAATAAGAATAGATTAACAATCTAAACTTAATTCTCCCAAACATAGTCCATCATGTGGCGGGGTTCTAGGGGGCCGTGCCCCCTAGTGGGGTTCCTAGCGGGCAGTGCTCTTAGGCGGGAGTCTGAGGGTAGCACCCTCAGTGGGGATCGACCTGCCCAGCGCCCTCGAAACCAAAACGATATGCATCTTTGCTTATAGAAAGTGTTCTCGAATCCAGAAGGTCAGCTGCGCACGGCTGCCTACGGCCTTAGTCGATCAGATCTCTATTATACAGATCTCATTATGCATCACAGGAAGGTGTCGACACAAGAGGAAAGGGGTTGACACCAACAGGGAAAAGTGTCAACACAAGCAGAAAATGTGTCGACTCAAACAGCAATGTGTCGACACAAACATGAAAATGTGTCCACACAAACAACCCAGGGTCGACACAAACAGCCCAGGAGTCGACACAAAAGAGCCGAGAGATTCAACGTAAACAGAAACCAGCAAATGAGTCAACACAAATGGAGACATGTGTTGACACAAAAGAACCGAGAGTTCCAAACAGAGGTAGGTGTCGACACAAATAGAGAGAGGTGTCGATACAAAAGAACCGAGAGTTCAACCAAAGAAATGTGTTGACACTAACAGAGAAAGGTGTCGACATAAAAGAACCGAGAGTTCTACTCAACACCAACAGAAGGGTTAGGGTCGACACCAACAAAGAATGTGTCGACATAAACAGCCAACAGTGTCAAAAGTGTCGACACAAAAGAAAATGTGTCGACACAAACTTCCAGATCTCAAATTTCAGAACAGCGACTGAATGATGGAGGAGAGAAAACCACTGTGGTTTTGATTATTCTCAACACATAATCCTGAACAAAATAATATTTCCCATACTCCAAAGAAGATATTGAATCCATAAACCTGAACATACTCACATAAAATGTTAGAAGCATAAACATGTATTTTTTGGAAAAGAAAATAAGATCCAAACCGAGCAGGTTTTTAAAACTGATACATTCTTAAGATTGTTGGGAGAAATCCACAATGCCACAATATATACATGCTCGATGATCTAGAAAATACATCTTTATTGACTTTCAACAATTACAATAAACAAAATTATAAGAACGAAATTACAGAAAATGATATAAACAGAATATGCAAATCGAGTCCTGCAAACGCAGTGCCCTTAAGAATGATTCACCGCCTACCGAGAGTGTTGTAGGTTTTCCACCGGCATCACTCTCCTAGGATAAAACGACTAACACGATCGTTGGAATACCACCAAGGATCGGCTATGAATGTACCCCGTCTCCCTTTCTCTCTCTTACTCCCACAGCTTTGAAATATGTCTGTATCTCCTTTTTACCTTACCTCTGCACTTGTTGCTGTTGTTATTTCTTTCTCTACCTGAAAACTGAATGGGATGACGGCTTATATGGACTTTCTATCATGGAGGGGTTACAAAGTGAATCAATGACCATTGAATGGTATTGATTCTCAAAATTCATTGCCAATTGAATGGCCAATTCAATTAAAAATAAATTCTGCTATTGAATTCTGAAATTCAATGGCCAATTGAATTCATGCAAATCCAACAGGAGACTTGCATTTACTGTTTCATTGCTCAAATCCATCTCAGAAATCATTAATCTTACATTTATTGCTGCAACTCTAGTTCTTGTTCCTCATCTCCATTTATCCTTTTATTTATTTTAAATTAATCTTGTAAAGAGAGTGAGTATTTTTCATTTATTACACCTCATTTATTGTAATTAAGGGTGAGTCACCCTTTAGCCTTTGAGTGAGTGAGTGAAACTCATCAAAGAAGAGTTCAAGAGAGATTAGAAGAAAACAAAGACTTGTTTTCATAGGATATTCTTGAAGCTGACATAGGCTTGTGAATGTGCTCGTAAATATTTAGATAACTCAAGTGAAAACTTGAAACTTGTAAAGGCTGAAAATACGCCCGCGAAGTATTCTGAATAGTAAAAATACTCAAGGGAGATCTTGAGGAATGGATGTAGGATAGGATAAAATCGAACAACTATAAATCTCTTATGTCTGGTTCTTTTTCTCTATCACTCATCTTTTAATATTTGTATTACTTAAATATTTGCATATCTTGTTTTATTACAATATTAAAAAAATTTTAAATTGCTATTTATTTTTAAAAATTCAATTCATCCCCTTCTTAGGTTGCTTACATTTAATAATCCCAATTATTGCTAATCAGTAGAAGAACATTTACCATGTTTAAATAGGCCTGACTCTTATCGAGCTGGGCTGTCGCATGCATTAAACTTTAACTTTCTTAACCCTATCATATATAAATTGATTTTTTAGTATTTTTTACGAGCTTCTGGCGCTCCAACCATTCAATTTTGGTTCTTCCACTGATTGCAATAGCAAAAACATTGACTATCTACGACGGAAGAGATGCCGCCGTTAATGTGTTAAGTTAAAAAAATGTGTTTAATTAAGTTTTGTTGCGTCGCTAAAAGCAATCTTTTCCGTTGTTAATATTTGCAATGACGAAACGTCATCACAACGCTAAACGGGTTTTGCGACCCTAGCTGTTGCGACCCTCCACTTATTGTTGTAAAGCCAACGCAAATAGTATTTACAACAGTAATTTTCACTATATGTGACGACACATAAGCGACGCTAAAAATAAATTTTCTTGTATTAACATTGCTTTATTTGAGATTTTGAGATTTTAATTTGTTTTCCTTACTATAGAAATTAGAAAAGTAAGAAAAAGTGTTAAAATCATAAGAAACTGAAAAAGGCGCGAAAGGTAAGCTTTTAGCAAAGATTCGTTTTTAATTTTCAATTTTAGTTTTTTTATACTAATGCCAATTTGTTTTTACTTTTTAGATTACTTTAGCTAAGAGTAATAAAAAGGCAAACTATTTTACACAAAATATAAAAAAAAATCAGAAATATTGAAAATAAATTAAAATGACAAGATTTTCAAAAGGTCAAATAGGTAAAAACAAAGTGCACTCACTTTAAAATCCCGATTTAGTCCACATGATTTCTCACTCTAAAATTGTATATTGTAAGGTTATATTTGGATTATATGATTTGTTGACAGAAAAATAGAGATGAAAACTTTTTCCGCTATTTACGTTTTTGCACGATTTTGTATGAATTTTTTTCTTTGGATGCCCAATGGAGTAGAGATAATATTTGCTTTTTTTGTTCGATTTTTTCTTGCTTTATCTCCGATTATATAAGATAAATATTTTTAAATATAAATACATACATAAAATTTATTTTTAAAAAATATAATAAGTCTAAAATATTAAAATATTATTTTATCTATTATTTTTCTTTACATTTTGTATTTTTAATTTTATTTATTTATCAACTACTATTTTTTTATTTATTATGTTATATGTAAATTTTATTAGTATCACTTCTTTAAACCTGAGGAACTATCTTTAAAATATCTCCAACCTTGTCTTATTCTCTAATACTTTATCAATAGTTTTTTTTATTTCCACTCCGATCAAACAGGAGTAGAAATGAAATAGCTCATTCTAGTCTCGCCCCAATTAAATAGGGAATAAGAATGTGAGACCTCATTTCTAGTCCCGCCTCGTTGTATTGCCATCTAATCTACAAAAGAGAGACCCACATGTTTTGTCCCACCTCGTTGCATTGTCATCCCAGAGAGAGAGGGGGAGTTTTTTTTTTTGTCACTTGAGTCCTAAAATAAGACTTAATATAGCGAAAACGAAATTATTTTTTTGTTACTAATAAACATAAATTACTAAGCATAACTCATTTTATTTTCCAATAATAATTTAAACATCAAAACACAACAGAAAAAGCAACAACAAAGTTTATTACTGTTGAGTTTAAAAAGTAAACTATTTTAGTAAATAAAAAATAAAAAAAATCCATCGGTCAAAATATTTTATAAATTTTCTTTAAAAATCAAAAATTTTAAAATTTATTCCAAACGGTGCTAAGTGTGAAAGAAAGTGAAAGGGCCCAATTAGGGATGTAAAACGAGCTTGAGACCGTAAACTGGTCTGGGCCTGTTACTGTTCAAGCATGGCAAGAGCTCAATTTTAGCCTGAGCCCGTCTAAGCCCGAGTATGTGTGGGCTAGGCCTGGGATTATCCTTTGGAGCCCATGGGCGTCCTGAGCCCGAGCTTGAAGCCCGACTCAAAGCCCAACCCATGATCTTGGGGATTGAATTGCCCTAGGACATGGTTCGCCCGGCCCGATTTAAGCCCCATGTTCATTTTTTCGTGGGCCAGTCTGAGGGCTATGCTCATGACGGCTAGTTTTCAAAATGAATGGCTTAGTTTACAAGGGAAAAAGATCTAACAGTTTGAAATTTCTAGCTGTTGTGGTCCCTAGCCCGAGCCCGACGTTGGCCCATGAGAGTCATATTTGGTTTTTTTAAACCTTTTTAAAAACCCTATAACCACAAACCTTCCCATTTTAATTCACTCAAATATTTCAACTCTCAAGCTTTCTCAACTGTTTCTCAATTCTCATACTGCTCCAAGTTCTCTACTGTGTAATTAAAATTCTACTACAATATATCACAATTCGAGATCAAGTATTGAAGAATCAAGACCAAAATCAGGATGAAGATCAAAGTTTTTACAAAATCAAAATTTTTACAAGATCGAGAATTACATTTTCTTTCGATTTGATTTAATTTGAGCAATTTATTATTTATATTATTTCTAATTTGAGTAGGTGGATGGGTTGTCAACAACTATAGATACAGACTCAAAACGGAGATGGTGGAAGATCACTCGCGACACATTGTATGCATTATCTCGACAATATTTGGATGAGAAGACAACACTTTAAGACGATTTGGAGACTATTACATTCGGAAGTCTTGTAGAATAGTCTGACTCAGACTAAACTTTTAAATTTAAATTTTTAAGTTTTATTTCTTAAATTTATAGTTCTAAATTTCATTCGTTTAGATAGATGTAATATTTTTGTTTAAGTAGATAATAATACAAAATAATTGATAGGTTTATAGGTACCAATCTAGTTAGAATGTACTTAATCTATAGTAGTGTAATTTTTTTTTACTTAAAAAAAAAAATCGTATGCTTGTAAATTATAATATAAATGATTGATTTTCATTGAATAATAAATTTTTTATCTTGTTTTAAATTATTTAAAGTGTTAGTTCAATCTTATTGTACTTTTTTATATTTTTATTATATAAGAGAAAAAAATTGTATAAAAATTAAAATTACAATTACAAAGTGACTTATAATGATTTAAATAATAAACTTATAATAATAAATCATTTATAAATTATTTTTTAATTATAACTTACAAGTTATAACTTGTATTTAAATCATAAGTAAGTTCATAAAATATAAACTTGTAATAAGTCATAGATAATAAGTAATAAGTTAAATCATAAGTGAATTCATAAAATATAAACTTATAATAATTAATAACTAATAAATAAACTAATAAGTAATAAATAATAAGTTAATTTATAAACAAAAATAAATATAAAAATCCTATAAATGGAATTTTAAAGCAAAAAAAATGTAAAGAATTTTTTTTAAAAAAAAATCCAAAGCTGGTTCAAAAGCCCAAGTCTGAAAGAAGTCTAGGCCCAAGCCCAAACATGTATTTCCTTTAGAGCCGAGTCTCAACCTCTTTCTCAAAATAGCCCAACCCAACTTAATTTTTGACGAAGCTCAAGAGACTTGGGCCTGGCCGTTTTGAGATCCCTGGGCCCAATTATCTATCCCAAGCCCGACACTTCGCTGGAGCCTTTTCACATTTTTTACCGCCTGCAATGAAATTATGAGAGATTATTCATTAACCAAATTTTTTTGTAGTATTTTATTAATTCATAAAATTATTTATAACTTTAAATAAGTAGTTCTGTTTTAAGTGACGGTGCAAGTGTAAACGAAAGTAGAAATGTTTATGGTTCGATTTAGTTTGGTTTTTAGCAAAATTAATAATTAAATTATTTTGAATAATTCTAAAAATTTAAAAATTTAAAAATTAAAATTGAACTATGAGTATCATAAAACCAAATCAAACCGAACTGAAAAAATTAATTTTGGTTCTGATTTAGAATTACAATTATTGCTTAATTTTTTATTTAGTCTTTCTCTATTAATTCTTCCTTATATTATTTAATTTTATATTTAATTTTAATACTTGTTTTATAAGATAATAAAATAACATTCTCGTATCCATAAATTACGTATTATATTTTATTTTTTATAATTTTTTTTTATTTTTTTATTAATTATTAATATTCTAAAAATTATATAATATTATCATGTTATGAAAAAAAGTAAAAAGTTAAATTACAAAAAGGAAGAAACACAAAAAAAGTTGCAACAAGAAAATAGTTAATATTTTAAGATTTTTTTATATATAAAACATAATATAAATAAAATAAAATCAAAAAACGATTCAATTCGATTTAATACAAATTTTAAAAAATTTAATCCAAAAACTGAATTATAATGATCCGTTCTTAAAAATTTAGAACCCAAATCCAACTACTAATAAATAAATAAAAGAATCAAATCATACTATTTGAATTTATTTAAATCCGTTGATCTTTTCACCCATTTTGTAAACACCTGTAAAAGAAAGTGAAATGGCTCAATACTCAATCCCATGGCCGCCACTTTGTTTGAGCCTTTTCGCATTCTGCCAATCCCCACGAAACTCCCCTTCCCTTAAAAAAAAAAAAAAAAAAACCCCATATTCGTACTTTAAACAAAGCCATCAGGATTCAGGACTTGAGGAAGAAGAAGCTAAGCAGTCACAATCTGTCAATTGTCGTTGGCTTAGGGCAAGGTATTCTTCTATTCAAATAAGGTGATGTTTGGTATTAATAAAATTAATAATTTATAAAATATAATTTAGAGTAGAAATTGTAAGTATTTAATAAAAATTATATCTTGTAAATTAAATAGAAAAAAAATAATTATAAATTATATTAAAAACTGTTAGTGTTTGAAATTTTTTTAATTTATATCTAAAATTAGTAACAAAAAACTGTAGCTTTGCCAACACCCATTTGCCTGTTTATAGTTTCAAATGCAATGGAGATAAAATTAGTGGATAATCAGCATTGCTCATTTTGCTCACCAAGAAACTCCATCTTCTTCTTCTTTTTCTTTTATTCGGTCTGTAACAGTCTATTTGGCAACATAGGAGAGAAAAGTAAAAGAAATAATAACTCAAGTTATAAGAGAAAATAAAAGAAGAAAAAAGATTAGGTTTTCTCTCTCTCTCTCTCTCTCTCTCTCTCTCTCTCTCTCTCTCTCTCTCTCTCTCTCGCTAGTTTGAATAATAGAAAAGAAAAGGGTAAAAGGATTATTATTTCTCTCCTATTGTTTGGGTATCTTCAAAAAAGAAAAAAAAAACCTATATTGTTTGGGTATCTTCAAAAAAGGAAAAAAACATCTAATATTATTTACCAATTTAAATTTTAAATAAAAGTGTTTTAGGTTTGTTTTTAGGATTCGTTTTAGGATTATAAAGTTTTTCTATTTTTTCTCTCCAAATCTCTCTAATTTGAAAAGATTAAAAAAGAGCTCATTTCGAAAATTATTTCTCTTCATTTCTTATGATTTCTCTCATCTTTAGTAATTCAAACAAGTGATTAAGGGAAAGATATGATTTTTTTTATAATCTCCAAATCACTAAAACCAAACAGGCCGTAAATGTTGTTCTTCAAGATACCCATTAAAAAAAATAATGAAAAAATAAGAAGGAAATATTGGTCAAACCCATGCACAGCAAACAAAGAAATAAAGAAGTCAAAGGAGAGAGGGTGTCCTTTTTACTTTCTATCATGTCAGCTGAATTCTTGTCAGTGTGAATTTGTACCAACTTCAACAACTGTTTCTCTATTGCTTTATGTATAACAAATATTGTTTTATGTATAACAAATATCAATACAATTTACATGTAAATAAATAGTATATTAAATTCTTTCTCAGATAAATAACACTCTGATTGCCACGAGGCACCTTCTTGAAGGAGTCGAGTTAACCATCACATCTCTTTCCTAGCTTCAGTGGCACTAAACACTTATGATACCTTGCTTTTCTTCTTGTGATGTGATAGTTTGAATCTTACTATTTTTTCGCACTATCTTGTTTTTACCACGCGATAGGTTAGCGCAGTGTGGGCGGAAAACTCATCTCTGACCTAGGATGCCCTTTTCTCATTATGTGGAAAGTGCTGAACGTAGCTGGGTAAACGACTTCTTTTGGTATGAGTCCAGCGCAGTTTGACTGGATTCGTCTTAACTTGGTTGATGAACACTGACCAAAATAACTTTTTGAGTATTCATAATGAATGAAATTAACCCCCATATGAAGATAATCACTTCTTTCCCGCGAGTTAAAGTTAAAGGGTTTTTCATTAACTTTGCCTTCTAGAAGCTTTCCCAGAAGCGACTAGTTGCTTCCTGATTGCCTCTTGACTTAGTATGGTCTAGTCAGAAAGTTTACGTCTGAGCTTCACTTAGCAGCAAGAACAATGTCTAGATAATATCTGGTGAGGAAACATCAAAATCTCGCGATAAACTGTCAAAATTATATAATGATAAATAATCAAATATCTCGGCCGCCTCAGTCAAAATATCACTTGAAAGTCAAAATCTCGCAAAACAGTCACAATATCGTATATTAGCAGTCAAGAATCAAAATCTCCTGTTGGACTTCAAAATATCGCGCTGTTGGATTTCAGAATTCTGGCTGGCTTGTGAATGTGCACTAGAGCATGCCTACAATGCTGTGCACAGCTCTATCACCAGTGTCTGTCAAACTCAAAATGACAGTAAGAGAAACTAGCTTTCAACAGTAGAGGGTCTGATACTATTATGTCAATCTCTGAGATAATATGCTGCAGAACCTTGATTGCCATGAAAAAGAGGTAGCTCATTCCCTTGAGCTTTGGATTATTAGTTCAACCCGTTTGCATGCACGGGATCAAAGTATCTGGGCTTCTCTTGCGGTTGCTACAAAACTATTTTTTGGTTATTGGCTAGTATTGCTACATGACTTGTCTGTGTCGTTTAACCGTTCACAGTTTTGTTTCCCAGGTTGCCTTGGATTTTTCATGGGCGGCATCGGGGCAGAAAAAGGAAAAAGACAAAGAAAACAGCTAATTGAAGAGATGTCTGACGACGAAGATGCTGTTGGTATGTGAAATGTGGTCTTGTTCTGTTGGCTTTGTGTATATGCCTTTTTCATTGTGATCACCAATTCATCATAGCTAACATCTTTCTCATTCCACTTTCTCTTTTTTCTTCTGTTTCTGAAACATTGTGGAAGATTTTATTCCACTTTGTAATTGTTTTACACAACCGAGCCCTCCAGTAATTATATAGCAATTTCGTGTAATTTTGCTCATGAAAATATATTCAAGAGATCCGGTCATGATGTTTGGATGCTTTCAATTTATGGCAGAAGTTTCAAGATCAGTGAGAGATGCCCAACCAACTCACTATCTTCTCAAGATAGAGTCTTTCACGACACTTTTGGAGGAAAACATTGAAAAATATGAGTCAGATGATTTTGAATCTGGTGGCTATAAGTGGTATTCTTAATATTTATTCTACGCTTGTTATCTTTTGTTTTATTGTTTCTCTCTACTTCCAGACTAAGTATGGATCTTAAAATCAATTTCTTTCTAATGGGTTTTAGGGGATTGTGCTTCTATCCACAAGGAAATGAGAAAATGAATGGGCATGGTCACATCTCACTCTACCTAGTAATAAGGAACACAGACAGTCTTGCTCACGGTTGGGAGGTTAACGTCCAGTTCAAATTCTCTGTCTTTGATCATATACACGACAAATATCTAACAATCCAAGGTATATAACTCCTTCAATGACATCAGTTCACTACAATCTTCTTTACTACTACATTACTTGTCCGGTTGTCACTTCTATGTAGCTTCTGACGGTCGAACTATGCGCTTTCATCGGATGAAAACTGAATGGTGTTTCGCCCAATTACTGTCGCGATGAAAACTGAATGGTGTTTCGCCCAATTACTGTCTCTGGATACATTCAAGAACACGTCAAACGGATACCTCTTTGATGATTCTAGTATATTTGGATAGGAGGTTTTTGTTATTAAATATGCTGGCAAAGGAGAGTGTCTGTCCATGATAAAGGAGCCTCAGTACAATATTTTTACTTGGAAAATTCATATTTTTTCAGCAATCAATAAGGAATCTCTTTGCTCTGAGGAATTTAAGGTTGGGGGACAAAAGTGGTAAGAAATGATTAATGTTTTGTCAAAAATTTGCTGTTCTTCAGTTATATTTTCTATAGAAGAAGTTTCCACTAGCACAATATATTATTATTATTTTTTTTCTGAATCCAGGAAGCTATTGCTCTTTCCCAAAGGAGATGGAAATGCAAAAGGCGAAAGTCTATCCCTCTTTCTGGAAGTAGCCCATTCTGCAACACTTCCTCTTAATTGGAAATTGTATGCAAAAGGTAATTGCTATAGTTGTGCTCTGACCTATGTTTAGTGAGCGTGGATGTCTCCTCCTTCTTCTTCTTCTTCTTTTTCTTCTTCTTCATTGGTCAAAAGGTAATGGACTACACAACAGGGGTAATCCTCCCGATGCCCATAACTCCTAAGAAATATCCTAAAGTGCGATATATTCATATTGGTTTAATCCAAGTAGGGATTTGTTAGAATATTAGATTGATTAGAATATTAGATTGATTAGATTGATTTTATTCTGATTTGATTTTCTTCATTGTTTATCCCTATTCGCCTATAAATAGGCCATATATTGTACAGTTTCAATATACAGAAAATATACAGTTATTTTACTCTTCTCAATTTCTTCATAATTTTCTATTCCGACAAGGAATTCATTCCTCTATTTTAGTTGTAGTTTTTTGTTAAATGATTCAATGACCCAATGAAAGGTATAATTGAGGAATTCAATCCAACTTGGTAAATGGTGTAATTTGGTTTAACATAAAACCAATTACTTTATTTCCATCAATGATCCAATTTTGGAAGAAGCAAACAAAAGGCTTTGTAATTGAGTTTTTATTTTGAAGAGTCTCCAAAAAATCTCTTACTTTTGAAAGAATATGTTATTGAAGTTTTTTGGCCATTTTGATCTAGAATAATCCCTAAGAATTCAATAGATTTTTTTTTCTATCTCAATCTTTTTGGGGATAAAATTATTTCATGTTTTTGAAATTTTGCACAAAAAATTTTGAAATGGCTTTTATGTTCCGACTAAATTTTGGAGAAAATCAAGATATCATCAATATAAACAACACAATATATATATTTGGCAAAAAGATTTTCCTAATCAATCAAAAAGAGAAAATTTTTCATGAAGATCATCTAGTGAATTTAGAAGAAAAGATTCAATTGCTACTAAAAATGTTCAAATTCCTATATTATCAGGAACGTCATAATAGAATGAGAAAAAAGAAAAAGTAATACAATCTGCACAAATTTATTATCTTCACTTGATTGAAGCCTTGAAGGTAAGATTCAATCTCAGGTCCCCCTTGTACAACTGCTAAGAGACTACCAGCTAAGTTACCTTTGAATCTCACCTTTTCTTCTATAGAAAAGGATTGGATATCTTCTCTATGTTCTGATGAATTTTGATATTTCTTTATATATAGTCCAAAGTTTTACTTCTACTTTATCTTGCAGCTAGCACCTGGTTCCATGCCTCGAGGAAGATTTGGAATTTCCGAAGTTTTATGTTGTTAAGTGATCTACATGACACGTCGAAGGGCTTTATAGTGAAGGATACTGTGATCTTTAAAGTAGAGATTATGGTCGTGTCTGTGATTAAGTATTTCTCCTAAAAAAAACTTGGTGCAGGCACAAATTGAGTATGTTAAGATCTGTTAGAAACTTTATGTTTTGGTTTTTGGTTCCTTCAACTTTATCTTTTGGTTTTTGGTTCCTTCAGTGCTTAAGTATCGTTGTGGCACTTAATATGATTAGCATAGTAGAGAAGTTGGCTTAGTTTGACGAGTTCATCTATTCGTTTTCACAGCATGATAACTTTCACTACATTATGTCCAACATTTTTAACCTCTTCTAAAATTATATGCTGTCCAACATGTGGAGCATGACTAGAGAGAATATTAAGAGCAACTAACTTGAGAAACATAAAGGGAACTACTATGGAATAAAGCAAACTGATGCCAAATTTTTTATTGATTCATCATTTATTGAACAAATATGGTGATATTATCCCCCGTTGACCAAAAAATTTGACTTTTGTGCAAGCAACATCTTCCAATTAAAGGTGAAAATCCAACTATGTTGACCTTTTTTGTTAACTATTTGCATTGAGATTCTTCATGAACTTAACCTAATCTGTCAATGTTGCTTATTCAAACCATCCGTTTCTGTTTCTTTTGTGGAAGCATCTATACTCTTTAATCCTATTTCACGATCACATCATATTCAACATTCATTTTGCATTTGACTTGGCTGTTATTTGTTAGAGTTCTTTGAGTGCCAATCTGAAAGTTGTCTGTACCAATTACGATGCTATCACTAAGCAATGCCCTGGCTTCTTCTGTTGGCAAAATCTGGAATTTCGCCCTAACATTTTGATCTCATTACTTGGAATTGCATGGTCCTAACTGTTGGGATTTAACATGCATAAATTCCCTACACAGCGGAAATAGGAGTGTAGGCTACAATCCACACAAAGTAAATAAAGATTAAGAACACCCACAAGAACATGAAAATTTACGTGGTTCGATTGATTGTCTACGTTCACGGAAGAAGAAACAATCCACTATTGAACAAATATAGAATACAAGTTTTACTCATAACCTCACAATCATTGTGTATGGCCTCAAATTTAAGCCTCTCGTTGTCTCTCTATACTTTCTTTAGCCTCTCTCCCAGTCTCTCTCGAATATTAGACGGTTCTTCTTGGTTTCTATGAACATAAAACCCCTTATATGGTAAGCCCCCTAGGTCAAAACTTAATCTTAGCCGCCGCACAGAAAAGTCTATTCCGCGTTGGTCCGCTCGAGCGGACCCCTGACCGCTTGAGCGGTCCCTAGCCCGAGACCTCCTGTGTGCAAGTCCGCTCAAGTGGACCCTTGACCGCTCGAGTGGTCAACAGGCCGAGAGCTTCTTTCGAAAGTTCGAGACATCAAACCAACACCAACAGCCAAACTGCAACCAGAAAAGCATTGTCCATGAG
Organism: Heliamphora exappendiculata; assembly: GCA_034768845.1. Lineage (NCBI taxonomy): Eukaryota > Viridiplantae > Streptophyta > Magnoliopsida > Ericales > Sarraceniaceae > Heliamphora > Heliamphora exappendiculata. The sequence continues at coordinate 14,742 of JAOTRH010096389.1, forward strand.
AGTTATGGGAAAGCACTTAAAACTAATATGAAATGAAATCAGCCCCTAGGTCCTGCTCAAGTTCCTTTTAATGGCACTGTCATGGTCCATCTTCGGTAGCAAGAGTAAGTTCTTAACAATTGAGTTCTCCTAAAAGCTAAACCCTTATCTGTGCTTCACCAAACTAATTAGAAACAGAAAATCAAGAGGCCTATTACTTCCAATTCTCATTGCAGTCCCCAAATATTGCCCTTTTCAAATCTCAATATGAACTGGATGGATAGTTTTTCATCTAAAAGAATCTCTTGGTGATTGAGGATTGAAAAGATTAATGGGTTCTAAAGTTGATAGCCAAAGGAAACGGGTGAACCTTTTGCATTGGGCTTTGTGGGGGAGAAAATAGGAGAGACTGTGAACCTGCTGCATGAAACTGTGATTATCCATGATTTCAGGCTGTGTTTGGAGGAACTTTTTTAGAGAGAGATACTTGGAGAAATCTCTCTCCCCCCCCCCCCCCTCTCTCTCTCTACCCTCTTAATGACATCCCAGTTTTCTTTGTGTGATATAACCACAAAATACTTTAATGGAGGATGTGTCTGGAAAACTTTTCTTGGCCTTGTGTTAATTGATCCACATAAAGCTTTTCAACTCCCTCATGGTGGGATTTTGGAGCCATCTGGACGCCCATGCATTATGAGCCTTTACTACCCTAACATCTATCTGTCTCCACTGGAGCCCTTCTCCTTGCGTAATCAGACCAAACTGTGGTCCTGTGGATTTCTTTTTGTCATGAAGGCCCTAAGTTCAATGAACCCTATATCATTGGCGCCAGCTGTATCAATGGAGTCGAGATCTCATTGCAAACTATAATGATTAGATTTGGACTTACGTACTCACGCCTTCAAAACACATTTTTATTAGCAAGAAACGGGAACTTGTACAATGCAGGAACTTCTTTTATCTACTCGATGTGGGACTGAATGTTTCAATATCTGTTTGAACTTTTTTCAAATGCATGACAAATACAATTTGCCAAGAAATATGAGTTGAGTTTGAGCTGAAGCTTTTTTTGTCATTGTTTTCCAATAAAATGGTGATATAATGTCTTTTTGCATGTATTTCCTTCTTGGGTCCAAGTGGGTAAGTACAATGATTACTACTGTTCTTGTTTGGTTTGAATTAAAGTTTGGGGCTCAGTTTTAGACTCCTATTATGAAGTGCATCTTTATCTTTCTACATCCTTTTCAAATCCTAGTGGACAGCCATGCTTTTTCTCAGGGCAGCAGGCTCTTGTTAAAGTAAAAAGAAATAGAATTCATGTTGAATCATGTTTTATTATCGGACTTCTGATTGTTAATACTATGTTTGAATCTCGGATTTGTGGAAGGAAAGGAAGGTAAAACAAAAAAAAGTGAAATGCTACAGTTTTATGCTTTTGTTTGTTTCATTTTCGAAAATAGGGAAAAATTAGAATATATAC